>MU867076.1:539328-607318 GCA_033725935.1 Cladorrhinum sp. PSN259
TTCTTCTTCTTTTTTCTTCTTCCGTGTATTGGATAGTATGTGAATACTCGATTTTCATACTGAAGGTTATTTGGCTATGTAGCTAGACTAATTAAGATGCATGCAATGATGATGATAAATGATTTATGATTTATGATAATCTCCAATTGGAATGTGTCCAGCTCGGTTTTGTGTAACATACCTAACATACATGCAGACATGCAAACACTTAGATAGCCTATATATATATATATATATATATATTGATATACCTAAATATTAATATACCTAAATATCTGAACGTCAGATCATTATATCATCATTCTAGTTATTCAGCTCACTCACCCTCTGCATAACATCAAGTTTCTTGGATTCAAAATCTTTTTTTAACATCGTTTAAAGAAACTCCCTTCCATAATCGCCTTTTGCCTTACCTTTCAAACTTGTGTATAAAAATAATACCGAGATTTATTTTACTTGATTCCATTATTATAAAGTTCGTCTTTGAGAATAAATAAACATTATGATTCTAGATAAGCCATACCAGGTTATGCCCATTTTGTTTTTTGTATGTATGTATTTAGTTTCAACATTCGTCAAGCGCATGTTCAAAAGATCACAGTTTGTTTTAAAAGCAACACTTTTGATGATAAAAAGATATACTTCATTTTCCGCTGATATTCATTTATCAACTAAAAGTACCAACTAAAAATAAACCTGGAATAATACGATCCAGTAAAGTTACGCTTGCTTTCCTCCTCCCCTTGATATAAAACCCCCCCTTTCCTACCCTAAAGAATGCGCTTTCCGTCCCTACCTTGCTTAGTACCCTGGCTTTCCATGCCTGCTGCTATGCTTCTGCTTCCTATTTCCCCTCCGTTTCTCAAAAAGGAAAATTCGCTCCCAAACTCCAATGAGGAAAAAAGACGGATAAAACTCCAACAAAACCGAAATATAAGCACTTTGCTGAATCTTTTCCTTCCCACGAAAAAAAAAAGACTGGTATAAAACGAATGGCTAGCTTCAAGACAAAGCAAAGCACAAATGCAAAAGTCATGTATACCTGACCCTGGCCCCTTTCCCACCCTGGATGAGAAACATCAACCCAACCTAATTATTCCCGCCAGTTAATAAGCAACTCCCAAACCAAGGACTTCTTTCTGAATTAAATCCAAAGGTTGGGTCTGTCTCATCTTGGCTGTCTTGTTCAAAACCCTTTGCTGCGCGCTCTCCACAGCACTCCTCTTAACCCCATGCTCATCCTCCTAAGAAATAACTATATGATTAAAATGCCCCGGAACCTTCATCCGGCACTTTTCGCAGTCAGACCTGAACCCTATGCTAAACGACCGCTTCATCCCTGGCTGGAGCGTCGTCCACGAGTTGACAGTGTGTCTCGACCTAGTATGTCCCCTTTTGGGTGATGGCGTTCCCGGACCCGGAGACTCAACGTCCATGGCATTGCCATGTGGTGAGTCCGCAACTGGCGTCACTTCCCTGTGGGGAATACCGGCAATCAATGGATGTTGGTGAGTTAGATGGCTCAAATGACCACCTGGAGAATGCTGCGATGTTGGATCCATCATCAAATGCGGGTTTTCCATGCCTTCCTCCCCACCGTTTTCACTAATTGGCGATGGGAGCCTCCTGTTCTGCACCATATTCCAGTCAACCAAGGATTGCGGGTTCGGATGGACGTTCTCGTGAACTGTCATATCTGCCATTCCGTTATTGCAGAAAGCCATTGCCGTTGGCTCCTCCGGTGTCGTCGCAAGAGGGATATGCGGCGCCTCGTTCCAGTTGCTGCCTCGGAGCTGCGCTGCAAAGGTGCAGTGTATCGGTGTAGGTATGCGCCCGGCCACACTGGCGACAGGCTCATTCTGAAATCTCCCTGGAGAAAGATAGGCGTGATTACTGCTGTGTGCTGCCTCTGAGGTGTCCATCATGTCCATGTCGCAATCGACCATCATATCAGCCGACGCATCCTCGGTAATAAGTTCTGGTTCGTCGGCCCATCCACAATGTTCGACTACCACCGCTTCCGTATCTGATCCTGGAGTGATTGTTCGTGGTTGGCTGGGCATTGGGAATGAGGAGGCTTGCGCAGAAAGTCTTGGTGGCTCGGCCCATCGCTTTGAGTTCGGAGACGTTCTAAGTGGGAGTGACTGGATGCGCTTCTATACTACTGTCAGCAACCTTGCGCCGGGTACGTAAGAAAGCTTTGGACGAAAGAGAAGTTCAAAAAGAAAAAGAAGGACGTACGCTTCTGTGTTCGGTGAAGCCCAAGGTGCCTCCAGGCGATATGTCGGCAAACTCCTCTTCTCTGCCTCTTTTGCGCTGGGGCGCCGACCAAGTTGTTGACATCATCTTGTTTCACCTATGTATGAACTTGGGATATTTTCAATGATCGTTGACGGTTCCGTTGTCGCCGAGATTTCGATTGAAGGTTCCCTCTCTCTTCCAGGTTGCTGAAGTTGAGGACCTTGCGGGCTTATTATATATGCAGGGTACAGACAAAGCGGGATCGGAGCGACGATAGATGAATGGATAAGGAAATGCAGTGGCTATTGTTGCGCAAAACAATAGATAACTCGAGTGAATTGATTGACCTCCCCTAAATTGTAAAGGAAGTCGTCTCTTATTGTTTATTGCTTTGAATGGATTAGAATATTCGTCGGAAGCTGAATGGAAAAGGGAAGGAGAGCAGCACGGCGGGGTGAAAGTGAGAGGCTGAGAAAGGGCGAACGAGACGAAGAACCCCAAGCTGCCGTCAGCTCCTCTCTTCTTCCCGCACCGCGCGGCGGACTAGGCAGGCGAGGGGTCGGTGTGGTGTGTGTGTGTCTGGGGTGTATCCAAACTGCTGGGAATTGCGCCCAGACACGAATGGATACTTGTATACCTTGTCGATATATATTTAGATGCAATAAGAAAGAAAGAAAAGAAAAGGTGAAATGAGAATAATGTCTTTTCTCTCCAGTCAAATTCTCGAAGGAGAACCGAGGATGTCTGTTGTTTGTCAGGGCCTCGAACAAACAATGGATTTCCAATGCGCCCGTCGCTCAGCTGAGGTGAAGAAAGGGTGACCCAGATTGGCGGGTCGGAATCGGCGTCAGCTCCAACCAAAGGAGGTTTGGGTTGAGGGAGAAGCTGCAGCGAAGTGCTTTTATGTGCGAGTCAATTGATTATGAGGATAAAGACATAAACTCCATTGCCTTTCTTCTAATGGATTTGTGACAATTGCTGCAATACAGATTGATTACCTTCGTCCTCGCTGGGCTTGAGTCACCAGGGTGCACATGGAGGAGATGCCCCACTTTGAACCACACTGTCTGGCAGCCATCCCATTGGGCACGGACCCCTCCAAATGTGGGGTTTGCTTGTGCAGGTGGTTCTGGGAAAGCCGTTGAACCATTCAATGTGAATGAAGACAGTGGATGAGTTTCAGAATTGCGTCAAGAACCGTGCTATGAACTGCGGTCGGGTTTCCAGCATTTCCGGAATTTGTTCAATCCGGAGGGACACAAATGTTCATGTTTTCCATTGTCCAGAACCATCAAGGTCATTTAGGATTAAGGTTGGCCATGGGCCAGGCTGGCCAGGTGGTCCCGTCGACCCGAAAGGGGGAGGAGATTGAGAATGGACGAGAAACCCAGGCAGGGAGTGATGGCTTTAAGGATCAACAAAACGAGCAATTTTGCCTGTTGTCAGTGATGTGCAGGACGGCTCTTCAATGATGAGCGTTGCATTTATGCCTTTTCGCTTTTGACGCCGACATCTGCTGATACCTATTTGGAGAGCCGGCGGATTCTCCAACCAGCAACTCGGATCCAACAGTCAACGTCCTCAGTTATTGTGGATTTCCATCGTCGTGGCCAATAACGTTTATCGTTGAAGGAATAGCACATTGGCAGTCAGCAAACAAACATCCGAAGCTGGGGCTGGAGTGATTCCTCCGAGTATATCGCCAACAAGAGCTCGCATACAACAACCAGAAAAAAGTCACCAAGTCGGTGGTTTTCTTTAAAGGAATGCATGCAGCTCAGCATGAATCCATCTCACCGCTTCACCGCACTGCTCAGCTCTCACAAGTATAGTTTGACTAATATTACCCGATTCGGTAGTGTGATTGCATCCCTTCGACAAAGTTCGGACTCTGCAGTCGGATCTCGATACATGATAGCGCTGATGGTCAGAAAACAGATTCAGATCCAGCTTTCCTATCATCTTATTAGACACCGACCGATTACATATTTGAATTGCGGCCGATAACTAAATGCGCCGGTCAATTTCTAAAAGGGCCGGTCGGCCGATCACCGACCTTGACCATCCTACCGCCAAGCCCGGCCTCGTTGGCCCCACCGGCCCCCCGTTGTTCCAGGTACCCTCGCCGTATTGTCACTTTCCCTGAGGGAGCCAACAACTACTGGAGGCATAGTAGATCTCCAAAGCTTCAGCGAGCTTTGCCAGAACACGCTAGGCTAAAGGAGATTTGTCTCGGGGAGGAAGACGGTGGCCGCCGTGGAAGGTAGACTTCAATTCGGGAGGCAGCAGCATAGCATGGCAAACTGCGTCTGTGACTTCTTCTCGATCGTTGTGCTTCGACTGAATAGGACGGATCCATACCCGGAGCTTCCAAGCCGCCGCGGCCGCCAGCCTATACTGTTTTGGGATTGGAGCCTCACATCTCTCTCCCAACAGTGCGGTCTGCTGCATCATCCAATCAACACGGCAGGGTTGCAAAGCTGTGATGTTGGAAGGCGGTGAAGTAGGCAAAAAACTGTGCCCCTCTTTCGCCTTCGCAGCCCCTCCCCCACCTTGGCGTGGATTGAGTTCAACGCGCCGTTCCATTCACCCTTGGAACTCCATAACGATGTGTCCATGTACCAGTCTGAATTAAGCCTGAAAAATGGTCCGAATATTTCTTGGGATGCCTCCGTACTCGGAACCACATGCAAAGAGCGAAGCAGTTGAGTGGTTCTCCAGGTTGGTGATCCTCTCTCTCATCGCAGTCGTCCAATGATGCGGAACGAACAATGTTGGCTGCAAGCTTGCTCTCTCTGTCCCATGCATTCAGCCAGGTAGATATGCACGCTGATTCTGGTTCTATATATATATATATATACACATATATAATTTGGTCGGATGCAAATTCCATCTTCGCATTGGACCTCTCAAATTCCAGCAAAAGTCCCCTTCCGCATTCAGTTATATCCTGCCACTTGTTCCCTGTGAGAACAGCGAAGAAGGAGGTGATTTACATTTTTAGTGCCCGACATCCCGCCCTCTGAGTCACTTGTTAAAACAGAAAAGACACAGCAAAAAACCTCCAACTTTTATAAACTTTGCTTCAACCCCCATTCTTTTTGTTTTCTTGCAATTTTCCATTCCCGCAGTTTCCTCTTTTCGGTCCGTGTAGCCATTGGGTTCGTCAGATTCTCTCGAAGCTTATTCGATTGAACTCATCCATCTCCACACACATACGTATGTACGTTGCTGTTGCTGCATCTTTTTTTGGACCCCCAATCTCAGAGAGAATCAATCCACTTTTTTCTTCTTAAAGGACCCCCCCGTTCTTCCCATCATTAACAAACTGGCTGCAACGGCACCTTCCCAATTCCTCTTCCGACTTCATCCCTTTCTCTCCTCCTTCAAGGTTCTAACTCGTCGCCAATCCAGTAGACTCGTGTCGAGATTTTCTGGTCCTCAACAGTGTTTATCTTTTACTTTGCAGTGTCATCATTCTTCATCTCACCCATTCTTAAAAATGCCCGGAGTCGATATGGCGCCTCTCCAGGCCGATGATATGAGAGGTATGTGTTGTTTTCCTTCATGGGACGCTCCTTCCTTTTCAGCATACGACCGAAAACCACCCAGGTCTCCAGCTCTTACCGAAACAGCAAAACCCTGCAGAGCTCTCAAATCACTCACAAATTTATATCTCACCTCTCCGCGTAAATGCCGGTTGCTGATACCTTCGCCACAGTATTGGGCCAGGACCCTCTCATCCCTCCCGCCCTTCTCATCTCAGAAATCCCAATCACCGAGCGGGCTCTCCAGACCGTCGTCAAGGGAAGACGGGATGCCGTCGGCGTCATCATGGGTCGTAATGACCGTCTCTTGGTCATTGTTGGCCCCTGCTCCATTCACGACCCTGCCACCGCCATCGAGTACTGCAACAGGTTGAAGGCTCTCTCGGAGAAGCTCCAGGACGACTTGGTCATCATCATGCGTGCCTACCTCGAGAAGCCCAGAACCACTGTCGGCTGGAAGGGTCTCATCAACGATCCCGATATCGACGAGACCTTCAAGATTAACAAGGGCCTCCGCGTTTCCAGACAGCTCTTTTGCGATCTCACCTCTGCCGGGATGCCCATCGCCACCGAGATGCTCGACACCATCTCTCCTCAGTTCCTTGCCGACTTGATCTCGGTCGGTGCCATTGGTGCCCGCACCACCGAAAGCCAGCTTCACCGTGAGCTCGCGTCTGGTCTTTCTTTCCCTATTGGGTTCAAGAACGGTACCGACGGTAGCTTGGGTGTTGCTATTGATGCCATTGGAGCTGCCGCTTCCAAGCATCACTTCATGGGTGTCACCAAGCAGGGTCTCGCCGCTATTACACGTACCTCTGGTAACGAGCACGGTTTCGTCATTCTCAGAGGTGGTTCCAAGGGTACCAACTACGACAAGGCCAGCATTCAGGAGGCCAAGGCAACTCTCATCAAGAAGGGTCAAAAGCAGGCCATCATGGTTGACTGCTCTCATGGAAACTCGAACAAGGACCACCGCAATCAGCCCAAGGTCGCCAAGGTCGTTGCTGATCAGCTTCGCGAGGGCGAGAAGGCAATCATTGGTGTCATGATTGAGTCCAACATCGATGAGGGTAATCAGAAGGTCCCCGCCGAGGGTCCTTCAGCTCTCAAGAAGGGTGTCTCGATCACTGATGCTTGCATCCACTGGGAGTCCACTGTTGAGGTTCTCGAGGATCTTGCTGCTGCCGTTCGTGAGCGCAGAAAGGTTAATGCCGGTTCGGAACCAGCCGCCGAGTCCAAGGCTACCCTGCTTGAGGAGGATTAGGATCTTGCCTTTATTGCGGAGGAGTCGAGGAATCCGAGGAAGAAGGACATGGGAAAAAGAATGCTTCAAGAGGTTTTGACGTCGAGGAAAAATTTGCCTCGGGTTATGTGAAAAGGGTGTTTGGGTGGGAAAAGTGCATGGGAGGAAAGGGAATGGAAGGGGGATACACACACAAAAAGTTAATCTTCTTGGTACTGGGAAAGCGGCATACACAAAATACACACACAGAGAGAGAGAAACAAAAAGGTTTTCTTGGGTGGATACAAGATGGGTGTTGAGTTTTTCTTTCGAAAAAGTAACCGGATAATTGTGCTTTGAGCAGCAATTTTGGCGGTGAATAAACGAACGGAGGTCAAGTAATACAAGGGTATTGAAAAGAGATTATTTGTATTGATGTAAGGTGAATTGGTTGCATCATCTTTTACTGGAGAGGTGGTTTTTTTTTTGGAAGACCAGACCTGGGTTGAACTGATGTAAGTCCTTGTGGTAAAACAAGATATATGTCTGTAACAAACTATTCCATCATCACTCTCAAGTCTATCTCAAAGACTGGTATTGCAATATGCCATAGGAATGTCATAAATATGTATTGTTTTGATGACTTTCTATGCCAAATAGAAGCAAGTAATTCCAAGCTCAACCCAAGGCCCATGCGCATTTCCTGTCCTAAACGCCATATTTTCCCTAGATAAAACCCATCACCCCCTTTATTCAACCCAGCGGCGTATAAACACCCTCTTGCTGCCCACCACCTCCACCTGAACCTCCTCTCCTCGTCACCCCTCCACCTTGCTGTCCTGTTCCTCCTCCTCCAACCAGACCAACCACCCGTCCAAACACTCCTCCTCCTCCTCCACCACCATTATTATTACTGCCTCTACCACCACCGCCAGGTCTATTAATCCGCCCTTGCTCATACCCCTCCACAACCCGTTTGACTCCCGCCCAGCCCAGCAGTCCCAAAGTGCCCAATATGAAACCCCAAACTATGATCTTGTCCTTTCGCGAGTCGCGCTGGAAGCAGGAAGTGACAATGTCTTTTTCTTCGGCGTCTTTGCAGATTGGTAAGTTGTATTGCAGGCAAAAGGCGCGGTTGCACTGGGTGCAGCTTGACGAGGTTGATCTTGATAATAAAAACGGCGATTTCGAGGTGAGTTGTTGCAAGGCGGCGGGAGGAGCTTTGGTATTAGGGGAAGCGGGAGGAGGAGGAGAAGGAGGGGGGTTTGATTGGGGTCCCAGCGGGATGATTGTGGAATTGGTGAAGCAGGTGCATTTGCAGAATGTTGGTGCTGCTATATTGAGAAGAAGAAAGTGGTGATTTAGTAAGAAGTTATATAATGTGGGAGAGAAGGAGAAACACGTACATGCGCTTGCGAGGGAGAGGATGGAGAGGATGGTGAGTAAGAGGGAGAGGAAGAAGAAGGGTGGTGGTAATGGTCGTGTCATTCTCGCTGTTGTTATGTAAATTTAAATTGTAATGATTGAATATTGGGAAGCTTGCGCAGAGTTGTCTCGCGAGAATCTAGGCATGCCGTGGGCAAAGAGACGACGGCGGACTTCGCAATTCGCAATTCGCGATGCGACGCTCTTTCAATCGTTAATCGACAATCCCCAGCTCGGCGATGGTGTTGCGGTTGCGCCGACCCCACCAGCCACACACACCCAGGATGACATCTTATCTTCATTATCGCAATTGGTGGCTCACAGTGGCTTAACGCCACACTTTCACTGTCCCATCAACCTTTGATACTTTCTCACTCCCAGTCGCAAGACCACATTCACAAACCTCAATTATCTTGCACAAATGGACTTATTACTTTCATCTCTCTTTAACTAGGCAGTCTCACGTAATGCTATAACACCGTTTTTCTTCTTTTCATTCTTCATTCTCTCGCCCTTCGGGGCATTCATCATGAAAGGGAAACACTGTATACACACCTGACTCGGAGTCGCCCTCATTAATCGCAAATGGATGTCCAACTTTTTCGAGTGAGTGAAATAAACAAGTCCAGAGAATCATTTATCACCAAATTGCCGTCTTACCGTCATCCGCTCCAAACCCGCTTTGTCCCACCCCGGCCGGCCGTCATGGCCGACCAGCCTCCTCAACAGCCCCCAAACCAACAACAAACAGTCCAACCGACCTAGGATCCCGACCACATCCATCATTAACCTGGCCCAAAAATTGTTGCTCAATTCTTGGTCTCCCACCTCGGACTTTTTAAAGTTGTGGGTTGTGGGTTGTGGGTTCTTGACCATAACTGATACAAAGTTCCTTCCTTACGAGGTCGTGGCCGGCTTGGCCAATGTTTGTTCGATGGTCTTTCAGCTACAATGGAAGAAGGACGGGTGAGGGAGAGACCAGTTCCAAACCTTCTGCAAGTGCGGGTTGGTGAAACCTTTGCGCACCTCATCTAGAAGTCTTTCCCCCCTTACCCAGTACCCGGCCTTCCAGTGATTGTGAATGGATAATGGAAAAGTAAGAAAAAGAAGGATCTGACAATAGGTCACCCCGTCCGGTCCCCGCTGGGCCAAACAATATGCACAAATGTTATGGCCGCCCATTCAATTTGCCAGTAGTGAAAGTTCCATCTTTATAGATGCAATAGAAAAAACACCGCCCCCTTCTATAAGTGACACAAGTCTTCTGTTCCCACTTAGTCTTCATTCCTGTTTTTGCTCTCTGCTGTCTTTTTATTTCTCTTATCTGTTGATATTATACAAAATAATTTGGGGATTGTACATGTTGGCACGGAATAGGAGATAAGCCTGCCTCGCGGGCGGGATCGCAGCAACACACCGTCGACGAGTCCGAGACTGGATATAACTGAACGGGTGTTTGTCCATATACTGGGGGACAAAGGAACATAACCGGAAAGAGTTTATTTTAAGTATACGATACGATCAATGAAGCCATCAACACTCCTGGCATCCCTAACCGCCGCGGCGACGATTAGTTCCGCGCAATTTTTGACTTCAACAAGGTTGACGGGGGTAATTATTTTTCTCTTCCTCCCTTTCTCTCATCAATATTCGTAACTAACATTTGTAGGATGAAAATCCCCTCGAACCACGAAACCAAAATGATCTTGACGCTCTCAACCAGGCTCACCATGGAAAAGACTTCGAACCAAGAAACGGGCAGGAGACCTTCAACACATTAGGAGTCAGACAGGAGGTAGAAACAATCTTCGAAGCAAAGACGGTAACCGAAAAGGGCCCCGGAGGTGGTGGTACCAAGCGCCCAACACCAACAGCAGCGACAAACTCCTCGCCCGCAAAACAAACCACTTCCGCCAAGGACGAAAAGTCATCCTCTAGTAGCCAAATCACATCATCCGTCTCCTCTTCGGCAACATCAACTTCAGAATCAACAACGCCCTCGGCCGAGCCCTCCGAACTGAAACCAACAGACGCTGCATCATCAAAGGATGATGATAAAGATGAAGACAATAAAGGAGGAGGAGGGATATCAGCAGGCACTGCAGCGGGCATAGCGGCCGGCGCTGTCGCCGGTTTGGCGCTCATAGGATTAATACTTTTTCTGGTCTACAGAAGGAGAAAAGGACCGATAAGGGGGGCTGTTGTTACGGCGGATTATCCTGACGATATGGGGATGGTTGAGAAGGATCCATCTCTCAGACAACAGGGTAGCGATTCTGGTATGAATGATATTGATGGGTATGGTGCAGAAGGAAGGGGAAGCGGAGGACAGGATAGTCTGCCTAAAATGCCGACTGAGGCTGCTGATGAGGAGGAGTATATGGACGTACCGGCTGGGGTTATGGGTAAAGAGGTTGGGTCCGGGATGCCAATGGATGGGTATGGGTATGAACAGCAGCAGCAGCAGCAGCAGTTTGCGTCGGAGGGTCGGGGGTACGGGTATGAATCACCACCACCGCAGCAGATGCCGCCAGTTATCCCACCGGCGGGGATGATGCCCGCGGCTGCTGCTGTGATGATGAGGAATGAGTATTCATCGCCGCCTCCTCAGCAGCCATTCTCACAACAACAATTTGCGCCACAGCCTGGCGGACAGACATATTCGTCACAACAACAACAAAGTTATACGCACCCACCACAACGCACCCTAACAACGCAAGATCTCCCAGTAGGGATGGCAATGAGCTCGGGCGAGTACCACTCTTACAAACCACAACCGGTATCGCCCCTAGTAGAAACCCCGCGCCACTACCAGCCCCAAGGAGGAGGGAGAAGGAGAAGCAGCGCCCGACCCGTAAGCGCTTACCTCCAGCGGGGATCATATCCATCATCTCCCGGCGGGATGGGAAATCATCATCCCATCTTGCCTGTCTCTCCGCTGAGCACTTATTACCCTGATCGACAGTCATCGCAGGGCCCACCGCTGGCAGAACATATCCCGGCATCGCAGCAACAACATATTTCAGCATACTACCCCGGCGCTGGCACCCAGCCCAACCCCGGTACTACTATGGCTCCGGCAGAAGCGAGTTTACTACCGCAGTTCATGATCCCAGGGGGAGGGGGTTGGGACGGTAGAAGTAGAGCAATGAGTTATTCCGGTGCGCACACCAACACGGGAGGAGGAGGAGGGATAGGGATGGTAGATGGTGGTGGTAATGCTGCGCCGCCGGTACCGGTACAGTCTAGGCAGGTTACGCATCCCGATCATGGGAGGCCGGGGGAGGAGGTGGAGGAGGAGGAGGAGGAGGAGCAGCCTTTAAGCCCGTTGAGGAGGAATCCGTTTGAGCCTTTATAAGGGACAGGTACCAGCTGGACATGAGTCGAAAAAGATTTTTTTTACTTGTACGGGAAATCCGTATAAGGGGGTTTTGTAAAAGGGGTCGCATCGAGGAACGGTTGTAAAAAAAAAAAAGAGACCGTATATGAGGTGTTTTGTAAAATGTACCAAACTTTTACCAACGAAGAAGGGACTTTTGAGAAAAAGAGAGTAAAATAGTGGTAATAAAAGGGAATTTCCATATCCAAATTGCAACAAAACAAATTGGTTTCGTTTTCCCCTTCTAATACATTATTCATAAATTCTATTTGTGCCTCACAGACCTGGTCTCCTCCTCCTCCTCCTCCTCCATAATCCCTGAGTCTGTTTCCACTCACACACACATCGTTCTCCCTGAATGTGATACAACTCAAGGGTCAACAACCCAGTTCATATCAAACAACCCCGCCATCCAAGTCTCCGAGTCGTCAAACTGTAGCAACGGGATATTCATCAGCCCCGCAGCGGCAGCGTGAGCCTGAGCCTGCGCATCTATACTGTTCCCCCCGTTATTGCTCATGTACGGGTCCACCGGCACACCACCACCACCGCCCGAATTATTAGACATACTTCTACTACTGTACTGCCGATTATTAAGAGCCGCCAGCTCGCTGCTCCACGCTTCCCCCACCCGCGTCAACATCTTGCTGAACATGCAAAACCCGTCCTCCTCAACCGTCGGACCGGAGTCCAGTCTCGTTTTTGTTGCTATCTCTTCGAACCCGAACCTGAGACGCTCGCATATTTGGATCAGGTCAATCTTGTTCCGCACCGCCCGCCTGTCCCAGGCTGGATCTTCGAGGACCGAAAGACGGTAGAGGGCCAAGAGGCAGTGGGCGAGGTGGCACCAGTAGCTAAAGGTCATGCCGACGTACACGTAGCTCGGTATGGAGAAGTGGCGCGTGAACCAGGATTTTATGGCCGAGAGGCACGATTCCATCGCTTCGTAGCGCTGCATGTCTGGAATGACCGTGTTTGGCATCCCCCGCGGTTTGGTAAAGGTTACTTCGTGGATTGCCAGTTCCGTGTAGGAAATGATGCTGAGCAAGGTGTCGTTTTGTTGCAAGTGGTTGGGTAATTGAGCCTTGATGGTTTGTAACTGCGTGTGAAGAGCGGAAACGTAGTAATATGGTGGTGTGTTGTCGGGTGATTGTGCGGTAAATCTGTTTAGCTGTTCGATGATGAGCTGGACTTTTACTTGTGCCGCTAGCAGGTCATCACCCTCCCATTCTCTTCTTTGGGACAAGGTGATGAGACATTCGTCCATGTGCGGCGTCCAGTTTAGGGCGTCTAATCTTTTGAGTGAGTGCGAGATTTGTGAGGTGACTAAAAAGCATGCCAGTACGGCTCGTCGTTCGTCCTGGGTCTTTTCTCGTGGCGGAGGAAAGACGGGCGATTTGAGACAGTAGGCGATGTAAGGCTCACTGGGTATCTTGTTCAGACCGAGATCGAATACAAGAGACTTGGCTAGAGAAGCCATGACGCAGAGTAGTGGCCTCTGTTTTCTCACGTAATGATGGGTCCTAGGAGCCGGGTGAGTATCAATGTGACACGGCTTAGAGAACGGAGAGCAACTCACCACCCCAGAATAACAAGCAATGCCAATAACAAATCGAGATTCTTTTCATGCTCAACAACCATCTTTTGGGCTATCAATTTTTTGATGGCCTCGCCCATCAGCACCCGTTTGTCCACATTCTTGCAAGTAACCGTCATGATGCTAAACCAAAGTATTGGATACACCTCTCGAAGTTTATCCTCCGTCATGGATGAAGGCAAATGCAAAAACGGCAAAAAGATGAGCATGTACTTCCGGAACGTAACTAAACTTTCTGCCGCATCTATCGGGTTCGGCAGATACTGGCAAGGAGGGAGAGAACTGGACTCAATAGGAGGAGGGACCATCTGCGGGACATTATGGTGAGTGCGAAGATGCTGAGGTTCAAAGACCTCGCCAAGTAAGGTCCCAGCAACCACGGGCCCTGTTCTAACTTCACGGTAGCAGTCGGGCATCTGACGATGGAGAACAGTCACTGGCACCGGTGCAGGTCTGGGCGGACTGTCTCCTGACTGGCTCGTTGTTGAATGGCCGGCGCTGAGTGTCGGTGTGGCAGATGCAATGCTGCTGCCGGGTATTGGTTCAGAAGGTGAGCTGGCCTTCAAGTCTGATGCCCCTGGGACGGTCTGATGCCGGAGTAGAGTGACAAGATCCTCAATCTTGGCCTCGAGCTGGGCAGCCCGGGAGACATGAGCCCTCTTGCCATTGCGTTTCCTGACGGAGACGGAGGGAATACATTCTTTCTTTAGACGGTAACATCTATAAGGAATGTCTTGTTAGCATCCCGGTATATTGTGTATGGTAGGAAGATGAAGATGGAGAACGGCGGAGTTGGTTTCGATCCCGGACCTGGAACCCGGATTCCCCGTGTTTTGACACTCGGAGCCGCCAGTCTGGGTCGGGATAGGCGCCGTGGGGATTACGGCAGTTACAAAGAGAGTGGGGATTTGTAACGGGTCATTGTCAACAGTCCCGGGTAGAACCGTCTCGCCCATTTAGCCTAGTAGTATTGGTATGTCTGCCATGTTCCTAACATTTCTGATATCTCCGGAATTGTTTTCTTGGGCCCTGCCTCCAGAGGATGAGGGTTCTAGAAGTCCGGGGATGGGGTCGATGTGAAAATGGGAAGTGGGTGGTGATATGGTTCGATGAAAAGATAAGAAAAGGGGCAAAAGACAAGGGAAAGGGAGCGTTGCGTGGGGGGTTTCATTGAAGGTTTTGTTTGTATTCACCTTTCACATCCTGTCCCAACAGTACGGTAGATGCATCTGCATTTCGCCTTGGCACAGTTCGTACAGGCCCTCCCATATGGCGCTGGCATGCCATTAGGAGTGATATCTGTATCACCGTCGTGTGTCTGCATCTCGACACCCGCCGGCGAGGAGAGGGAGATGTAAATATTGGAAGCGCGACCCCAGGGTTAGGGTTCGCGTCTTGAGTCAAAATTGGGAAAAAAGGAAGAAACAATTGGGGACGGTGTGAAACGGGATACGGGTTTCCGTATCTGACACATCTGATGTAGGACGAAGAAGGGGAAAAGTTGGGCAACCAGCAACAACGGAATTGGTGACCAGTCGATGTTTGAGAAGGACGTGAATGACACGCAAGGCGAATCCAAAAAAGAATGAAGTTTGAACAGGATCGAACATGTTCGAACTCACCTTCCGATGGATCCGAGTCGCAGCGTGGATTTAATCCGGAATTCGGAAAAAGACGTGTCATCCGAACCCCGTTGCATATGAACATCGAACGCGCCCTATTTGTGGGACCCGCTCCTTCGGAATTCGTGTACGAATCAAAGGGTTAGGGTGAGGACAACACGCCAAGAAAGCTTGTTCCCTTGTCAAACACGCGTGTCTTTCAGAGTTCAGGCTTGAGATGCTCTGAGATCCGCCTTTTACAGCGGCATCATTTTGATCCCAAAAAGGAAACCAATCTTTAACAGCAGCTCTACGCACGCATACACGGAATTCGGCCACGGGAATTAACTCTGGGAACACAGTGGTGGCGCTGTGCCGTGTGCTCGTCCCAACAGAAGAAACGTGAGTCGCTTCATGGGTGGTGGTGTTACCACAAGAACCATGTTGCCATGCAAAAGCACTGGATGAGGATGCGCCGTTGTATGCAAGAGCGAATCCTTCCCAGATATGCGGCTGCACTCTGTCCCAAAATGGATAATAAACATATGGAATTCCGGTCCACTTGCTTCGAAGCCCTCAGTCCAGCGAAAGATGCGACTGCTACTCAGCGCTGACCTTGTAATCCGAACGGAATCGACGGGATTGACAAATACAAGGCATACAAGATCCTGCCAGTTATGGCGGAATCAGAAAGAATGCACTCTGTTATAATCTCTACTCGATCCGCCATGCCTGGAGTCCTAGATAGATAGAACCGCCCCTCGTTACTACAAGTCCTTGCACCAGCTTCTGTATTCACTTTCACTCTTGCTCTTTTACGCAAAAATGGACAATGCCCAAGCAACAGAAGACGCCCTAGTCAAGGCAAAATCCAAGACTGAAGCTTTGCCCATTTCTTCTTCAGAGGATCCAGATGCGAGCGCAACAGACTACAGCACAGACGGCGCCGTCATCGCTCCAGTCGAGACAACCGCGAGCAGCAGCGCTCGATATGTCACCGGCATCAAGTTGGTCACATTGATGGGGGCTATCACCGTCACCGTGTTCCTCATGCTCCTCGATACAACCATCCTCGCAACAGCTGTAACTATCCCCATCTTCATCTTGTTCTTCTTTTCTATACTTACTCTGGGTGTGTGTAGCTCCCCCGCATCACAGACGAATTCAACTCCCTCACAGACGTGACCTGGTACGCGTCAATCTACCAGCTCACCAGCGCCGCGCTCCAACCCCTGACAGGCAAAATCTACAACAAGTTCTCGGTCCGCTGGACCTTCATGACCTTCTTCTTCTTCTTCGAAGTCGGCTCGGCCATCTGCGGCGCCGCTAATTCGTCTTCCATGCTCATTGGAGGCCGGGCGGTAGCGGGCATCGGGGGCGCCGGTCTCATCAATGGTGCCCTGACAATCATCGCCACCTCTGTTCCTCTCGAGAGGAGAGCGTCCTTGACCGGAGTCATGATGGGCCTCTCCCAGCTTGGTATCGTCTCCGCGCCGTTGATAGGAGGCGCCCTGACGACGTACACGACCTGGCGGTGGTGTTTCTACATCAACTTACCCGTCGGTGCTCTTGCTTTTATTGGGTTGCTGCTCGTTCAGATACCCGATCAAATGGAGAAACAACCCGCCATGGTCGTTTTGCGCAGGATACACGTCGAACTTGATCTCGTGGGTTTTGCGCTGCTTGCTCCTGCTTCGGTCATGCTCTTGATGGCTTTATCCTGGGGTGGGAACGAGTACCGGTGGGACTCGGCCACCATCATCGGGTTGTTTTCCGGGGCGGGCGGCACGGCGCTTGTGTGGCTGGCTTGGGACTGGCACAAGGGTGACGAGGCCATGATTCCCCTGTCGATGTTGAGCAAGAGGGCCGTCTGGGCCAGCTCGGTTACGCATACCTTTCTGATGTCCATCACTTATGCGGGGTCGTTCTTCCTGCCTATCTACTTTCAGGCCGTCAAGGATGCTACGCCCATAATGTCGGGGGTGTATCTCTTGGCGAGTATTATTAGTCAGTTGTTTGCGGCTGTTGGTTCTGGGATTGCTGGTGAGTTTATTCTTCGCGATTAGGGTACCTTGACTTGATTCAGAAGCTGACAGCTTTGTGCTTTGCAGTCGAACGAACGGGCTTCCCAATCCCTTACGCAGCAGCAGGCGCCGCCATCGGATCCATTACCTCTGGTCTCTACGCTACTTTTACTCCTTCTACATCAACTGGCAAATGGATAGGGTACCAGATCCTAAACGGTGTTGGTCGAGGCATAGGAATGCAAATGGGTATCCTGGCCATACAAGCCACCCTTAAGCCAAAGGACATCTCAATGGGCATGTCCATCCTCATCTTCGTCCAAACGATGGGAGTCGCGGTATTGCTCGCCGTTATGACCACCACTTTCCAGACCGGCTTGTCGTCAGAACTCCACAAACACGCGCCGCACGCGGATGCCGCAGCCGTAATCTACTCCGGCGCGACGCACTTCCGGAACGTGGTCAGTCCCGAAGACTTGCCCGGTGTTCTGGTTGGATACGCAAAGGCACTCAATAGACCTTATTACCTGGCTGCTGCATGTGGTGCTGTCGCCGTGGGGACTTCGTTCCTGATGGGGTGGACTGATATAAGGAAGGATAAGAAGAAGAATGCCAAGGCTGTAGAAGATCCGGAGAAGGCTTAGGATGTTGGACTCGGATTGCAGGGATTTCAGCGCGCCGTCGAGCTTGATGTTCTTTCTGAGGACGGGAGGAGGTTGACGATGCCTAGTCTTGAGAGTATTTCGGGGGCGGAGAGTTTGCAGTAGGATGAGGGGCGTTGGAGGAGGTTTTCTAAGGGTCGGTAATCTGTTACCTTTTTTATGTCATGGGCTACTGGGATAATGGGCTACTGGGATAATGGGATAATGGGTGCATTGTCATAGGGGTATAATAAAGCGAGGGCAGGCGTTTTGGAGGGATTTTCATTTGAAAAACAATACTTGTTTTAGAGTGAATAAAGCTGATCATAGAACACTCCTTGATGATTTCGCGCGTGTACCTTTCCCGAGAGCAAGTGTTCAAATAAGTTTGTAGCTGTAAGTGAGATTCGGCAGCGTCTATCATAAAATAAGTGGGCTTCCCAGAAAATTATCATGTCATGTTTACGTATGTACAGACTCCTGACTGTGTAATAATTGGGCCTTCTTACGGAATAAACAGACATTTTTGTGACATGGATGAACATGGCTTTTCATTAGGTAAAGATGTCGTTTTGTGAAATCAACAGGCCGTTGTCCAGATGTTGGATCAGACCAGGTTCAACCGCACAATGAACTTCTGAATCAGGGGTTTATTTTGATGCACGTTGCAGGACATGTCTCATTAGCAACACACACTTGCTAACGATTGAGATAGTGCACATGAAGAAGATGCGAGCGTGCCGCCGTCTTTCTTCAATGCCAAGACTCCCTATCTTCAACTCCTTTCCGCGGGTTCCAGACCCTTTCCACTGTCCTCGTGGTGGATAGTTAAATTGCGACCTGACAGGGTCGAAATAAAACTAGAGAACCCCCGGCCGTATCGGCACCGGGACGGGCCTCAGAAGCCGTTGCCATGAAAATATTCAGTGGTGATGGTTTGATTAAAAAAAAAAACCATCAGCGCGCCGTTATGAACAACATCAAAAAAAGGTAAACATTGACGGGTATCTTAGTGCACCTAGCTGCAATAACGTCACACTGCTTCTGCAGTGATGATGACCAAAAAATGACAGGCGCATTGGCAACCACTGTCTTGGGTACGCTAAAATGAGGCCAAGCTTGAGCACGAGCCAATAAGCGAACAACGCGAGATTGGTTCCCGTTCGGGTAGTTCCCCGATTTGGGGGTCAGTCTATTGATTGATTGCCAGTGGTGCTTGCTCCTTGAGCTCTCCTTCCTCGATCGAAAGCTCATCCCCACGTTTTTTTTTTCCAATTTCTCATTTACAAGTTCCCTTGACCTTTTTCTCCTGTCAAATTCTCCAAAGCATTGTCTCTCTTTTTGCTCTGTATCCTCCATCTGCGTGAGCTGTGAGTGGCTTTTTAATATTTTTGCTTGTGCTATCGAACGATACGCGCCACTTGGAGAAAGCTTCCCCCCATCGAAGCTGTTTGAACGTTGGAGCAACCACCAGACATAGGAGGAATCCACAGCTCGAATTTGCCAACTGTCAACAACATAAAAACAAAATGGACGAACCTCGAAGGCCGACCGGCATTCCAAGGTTATCTAAAATCCCGGTTCCAGGACAAGCAGTACCTGCATCCAAGCTCCCAATCCCTCGATCAACCTCTGTTCGAACCTCTCCTTCTCGCGATTCCCTAATCGCCACCCCTGGAAACGGCGCACTTCGAAACCCAAAGCTTCGCGCAACCCCTTCGAGAGACCAATTGGCCCCTTCGAGTCCCTCTACCACTAAAACAACACCATTCACGGTTCGTAGTGTCTCGTCAGCATCCTCTTCAGCAGCACAAAACCGCAAATCGATATCCCAGATCCCAGGAAGTGCCTCGCGAACCAGCATCCCCCGTTCGGCTTCGATTAAGCGTCAGCCTTCTCAACAATGGATCTCTGCGTCAAATGTATCGTTAGACGAGTCAGTTTCGGAGGAATATGAGGGTGCGGAAGACGCAACGCTTAAAAAACCATCGCTTGCTGAAAGGACAATGGACACACTATCACGCTTGCCATCTTCCCCCTCTGTCAAAGGCAAGGGTGCTGCGTCATTTTTCGATATGTCAGGGAGGTCCCCATCGAGATCCAGCAGTAGAGCATCTCGCCCTGATTCAAGTCACCACTCTGAGGCATCGAGCAGTCATGGCAGGGCTCCCAGTAGACCCGGGTCGAGCGCTGAAGTCCGCCCTCCCATTTCTAGCTTTCGATCGAGTATCGCCGCATACCAGAACCATGCTCCCACCACCCAAACAATTCCATTGCGCACCAAAAAGAGTCTCCAGTCTATCCAGACACCGGGCTTCAAAACACCAGCCAGGGGATTACGGACGTCTTATTATGGGTCGCAGCCGCCTTCCCCAGCTTTCCCTCCGCCGCCGGCAGCGCGCTCACCCAGCCCGCCGAGATACGTTCCGGAGGCAACCATGTCGAGGTTTGGAGCCAAGACGGTCACTACTGGATTGGCAAATGGGTTGAAGAAGCGCCAATCAGTCAATGGATTGTTCAAGAAACCCACAGCACCTGCTTCGGCCAAGCCAGCCGCAACGGAAGCTCCCAGGAAAGCGTCTACGGCCTCGCAAAAGTCGACGGCAACTTCGAGTGAAGGGACGCATCTTTCCGGCTCGTCTGTTGCATCGGGGAGCACCGCGCTGACTGTTGACTCCGAAACCCCCGGCCAGTCATACAGAAAGACATCGTCAGCTTTGCGCGAGCAGATTGCAAAGGCCAGGGCAGCCAAGCGTGGGGTAGCAGAACCATCTGCTGAGCACCACGAGCCAGCTGATAGTAGTTTTGGTTTTGATACGGGTCACAGTGACCCCTTCAACCAGCATCGGGATGATAAATCCCAGACCAAAGTCTTGCACACTCGTTTGGAGACTGCCAGGACCAGTGGCAGGCTCAACATTGCTGCAATGGGGCTTCGGGAGATACCCGCTGATGTCCTCAACATGTACAATCTGGAGTCAATTGGTGGATCTGGGGGGGCTTGGGCTGAAAGTGTTGATCTCACCAGATTCGTTGCTGCCGATAATGAGTTGGAGATGATTGCCGATTCGGTTTTCCCTGACGTTGATCCTCAAGCCTTTGTCGATGATGAAGATTATCAGGGAAATATCTTTGCAGGATTGGAGACACTTGACTTGCATGGAAATATATTGGTCTCATTGCCAATGGGTCTGAGGCGCCTGACCCTGCTTACATCTCTCAACCTGTCTCTGAACAGACTGTCGAATAACTCTCTGGAAGTCATTTCACAGATCATCTCTCTGAGAGACTTGAAGCTCGGAGGCAACCTTTTGTACGGACCGCTTGACGCATGCTTCTCGAATTTGCAGAACCTTGAGCTTCTTGACCTTCATGGCAACAACATTTCGGCCCTGCCTGACAACTTTGGTAACCTTTCCCGTCTTCGAGTTCTCAACATCAGCGAGAATACCTTTGAGGCATTGCCAATCGAGGTTTTGGCTAAGCTTCCCCTGGTCGAGCTTAATGCACGCAAGAATCAGCTCAAGGGCACTCTCATTGAGGAGTCGGTCGAGTCTTTGTCGTCTCTCCAGTTGCTGGACGTCTCGTCAAACCAGCTGGTTCAACTCTGCTCGCCTGGGAAAACTGTCACCATGCCGGCCCTTGGTCAGCTCTGCGTGTCTATGAACCGTCTGCAATCGTTGCCTGATATTAGCAGCTGGACCGGTCTTCTCACTCTGTCTGCTGATGGGAATAGCATCAACTCCATTCCTGAAGGGTTTACTACTCTTAATCAGCTGAGGTCTGTTGATTTCTCCAGCAACGATATCAGGATTATTCCCTCCGAGATTGGCCGGATGCAGGGACTTGTTACACTTCGTCTTAGCGGTAATCCTCTGAGGGAGAAGAAGTTTTGCACCATCAGCACCGAGGAGATGAAGACACTTCTCGCTCAAAGATTGGAGCCTGCCCCGGAACATCTCGAGCCTGAGCCCGAGGTCGAAGTTGAGGCCTCACCGGAACCAGTTGCTGAAGCGCCAGTTACTCCTGACAACGCCTTCCTTGCCGCTCCTGCGAATCACATTGATGAGGGCGAAGATAGCCGCTCTGATCTTGACGACTTCGCGACGCCACCCACATCTGCACCTGCCTCTCCTGCTCGTTCCGGATCTCAAACAATCACTAGCCAAGAATGGCCCGTTAAGCCCGGAGGTGTTTTGGATCGGTCAAATACTGAATCCTCTTCACTCCATCCTGTTATTTGCTCAAAGGTAGCTGGCGCAAACAAAGTTATCGAGATCCAGCTTCACCATAACCTCTTTACTGCCCTTCCCGAGTCGTTCTCCTTCTTTGCTGAGACCTTGGTTGCCGTTTCTTTGGCGCATAACCAGTTGGTAGGGGAGACCTACCTCGGTGGCGCCAGTGGAAACGAGAAGCTTGACCTACCTGCATTGAAGGAACTTAACTTGTCCCATAATCACATCACGGGCCTTGGAGCACTCATCGCACATCTTAACGCTCCCGGTTTGGAGAAGCTGGACGTGAGCTTCAACCGGATCTCTGCTTTACCAGCCGGGTCAGGACTCAAAGATGTTTTTCCACTGTTGACTTCACTAAACGTGGCCAATAATCATCTTGTCGAGTTGGAACCGGACCAGATTAGAGGGTTGAGGGTTGTGGATGCTGGTAGTAATGATATTGCTCATTTGAACCCCAGGATTGGGCTGTTGGCTCCGGTGTTGGAAAGGCTCGATGTTAGCGGGAATAGGTTTAGGGTTCCGCGGTATAATGTTTTAGAGAGGGGGACTGAGGCTACGCTGAGGTGGTTGAGGGGGCGGGTTCCTGTTGCTGAGATGAATGCTTGGAAGGGTGAAGCTGGGAATAACAATGGAGGTGAGGAAGAGGAAGATGAGTTGGACTGACTGGGTTGCGGGATGATGTCAATGTCAGTGGTGGGCACAAGTACCTGTTTAATGTGGCTGTGGTTGATGTGGTTATTTTGGTTGGGTGATCCGGTGTTGAGGGGGTTGGTGATGATTGGTGGTGAGGATGCTTAGTGAGCAATTTTTGGTGAGGAGTTTCGGTTAGTGTCGTTTTTGGTCATTTGACACAGTTCTTATTAAACCTCTAGGTGTATCATCATCCCCCCGACCTAGTGGTTTCCTTTCTTCGCTTCTGTTTTCTTCTTATTCTTCGGGGGGGACTACTGGAACATACCATTTTGATACCAAATTTTCTTTTTAAGATTTTTCTTTCTTTCTTTGGCTTTAATTTTTATATTTGTATCTAATGGGATGAAAAAACGGACGACCTCATGACCTCATGATATGGGGTATATGAGGGAGAGGGAGGGGACATTCTGTATAAATATTTATTCGTAATATTGTTATACTAGGGACTTGGACAAGTTAAAGTTGTATTCATTTAATTCACTGAAATGGTGGAGGCGGAGGGATAAAAGGGCACCGGACCGGAACGGATGGTTGTATTTTATTTGTAATTATTCCTTCTTTGGCGATAAAAAGTTTATTGAACATTCATGATACCTTGGGTCTTGGCGCTTTGGTGTGAGAGTCTCTTTTATGGTGAGCATATGGGGAGAATATGGGGACATGGGGACATGGGGGAAGTACTATGGAGATCATGGAGATGGTGGCGTACCGGCGGGCTCCAGTATGATGTGTTTTGTGGTTGTGAGAGCAAGCTTTCCAAGTGTTTTGAAAGTATGGATGTTGTGGTGGAGGAGGGTGGCGGCCGGAGGTTCCAGGTTTGTTTTCCCCCAGAGGTGGGCTTCCGGGGAAATCCAGAGCTTCTTCCTTTGTATTTAATCCACATTTTCTTGTGTTTGGGCAAGTCGGCGGTAACCATGACAAGTTCTTGAACAGCTTGATCTGTTCTAGGACCATATCACGGCACTGTTAGGCTTCATATTCACTCTCGGGCACAAGATCACCACAAGGATCGACGTTGCTTTTTAACCGGCCGACGGGGACAAACAACAGCGAAAGAAGCACGAGAGGCTCGAGGCTGCGTTCACGACAAATAAAAATCCCGTACGGCGAGCAGTGGAACTTGATCTCAACAAACCGTCGACATCTAAAAACGACACGAGAGAAAGAGAGAGAGAGAGAGAGAGCCTTGTCGACAAGTCTACAGACTACAGCAACAAGAACGACATCCGAGCATACGAACGAGACATTCCCGACGAACACAATATACCTCTCCTCTCTCATACATTGTTATATCTACACCTCATCAATATCTCCTCGTACAACTCTAATACACCTACCTGCCACACTTCTTAAAGCTCAATCATACCAAATTTCTACCTCAGATACACTTCTCCTACATTATCTGCACGTCTTGACGCCTCTCGATACCTCGTCAAGATATAGCATACCCACACCTCGTCAACAGATTCTACCGCGTCATTAATTTTCTCTTCCTCGTCAGCAGATTCTCTCTCCCTTGTCAGCGGATTCTCTCTCCCTTGTCAGCGCACTCTATATCCCCGTCGTTTGACAATGGCACCGACCCCATCCCCAATCCTCTCAAACATCTCAGAGCCTCGTCGCTCGGAACAACAACCTGGGGGATCTCTTCTAAACCCATCACTACTAGCGTGGATCACCGTCCCTGTGCTAGCGTACCTCCTCATCGGTTTATTTTTGTCTCATAGAGTGTACCCGACTCCATGGCGAAATATACCAAAAAACATACATTCGTTCGCAACAAACACGCAGTACCCTCTCTGGTTGCGACAAGCGGTTAGGGACGCAGCACCCTTTACTTCGGAGCAGCAGAGAATGAATGGGGGAATACTGCTAGTAGCTTGCAAGGGTGTGATGATAAAGATGGCGTGGCATTTGGTTGGCGCGACGGTTTGGCCTTTGATACTGTTTTGGGAAGCAGGGAAGAAGCTTGTGAGGGGGATAAAGAGGAGGGTCAATCATCAAGTTGGGTCTGGGAAAGACGGCAGCAGGGGAGGGAGGGTTATGAGTGACGATGATGATGATGATGATGATGAGACGCCAAACACGCCGCCGAGTGACGAGAACAACTTGACGAGGATTGTCATCAGGAAGAGGCCGCCGCAGACAAAGAAAGAAGAAGAAGGTGGGCAGGGAGGTACCAGCAGAAGCACTACCGCCAACACCACTGGTACCCAGTCCCGGAGACGAAGAAGAAGAAGAAGAAGAACAAGACATGAAACAGGTGCCGCCCTGCAGAGGTCCTCTTCTGAACAAGAAATAACGAGACTAAAAGAAAAATTCAGCAGCAGGGAAAACCCCCTGGGGATTGTGATACCGGACCTGGTCGGAGGAGCGACCAGTTCGAGCCTTGGGACCGTGCGGTATTATTGTCCCAGGGCTTGTCCTCGGCCGCCTTACTTGGATTTTGAAGAAAATGGCAGGAATCTGTCGGGGGTAAAGTGTAGGTGTGCCAGTGTGAGGAAGGCATGGAGTTTGGATGATATGAGAAGTATGAGAAGTATGAGTGAGAGGGTTGTACGAGATACGAATGGGGATATTCACGGTGGTGGTGGTGGTGGGAGAGCGACCCAGCACCCTTCAGAGAGCAATCATTCCAGTCCAGGCTTTGCTCTCAATGGAGCTTTCGGCGACGGAAAGAGACCACTGGCACCACCGCTACTCCCACTACAGAGAAGGAGGAGTTTTGAGGGACAGGTCAATGGTGTTTATCCTGAAGGAAGGCCGATGGCCCCCGAACGCAGGGGCAGTAAAAACAACGGGAACGGGGACACTCTGAGCGGAAAACCAAAAATAATGAAGAAGCAAAGTCGAAAAGGAAGCAAACATGACCTGCGGGGCTTAAGCCTGGGAACTATTTACGAGGAGGAGGATGAACTTGAAGAGCATCGGGGGGTGGGTGTGAGTGTGAACGAGAGGGAGGAAAGCAGAAGCACACCCAAAACCAGAACCAGAGGCAGAGGCAGAGACTCAAGCCAAACTTCAACGTCAGATTCAGAGGCCTACAAATGCCGCGAGCAGTGCCAGTGCGCGGCGGCGATCAATATCTCATGAACAAAGATTTGTGTTAGATGATAATGATGGGTAAGGGTCACTAGCAGAGAGTGACAACGGATCAGAATCGAGTGCCGGGCAGGTGTCACGGCATACGATGGCCTTCTCCTGGTTTGGTGGAGCTTGATGGGTTGCCTGATATCACCGAGATGTTGTGGTCACGCCCTGCGTTGTAACAGCTTGAGATAGTATGAGAGGGGCGAGGGCGTCGAGGGTTACCACATTATGGTGTTGGGTGTTGTAAGATTATTGTTCTGTCAGATTATCGCTTTTTAATTATCGGATCTTTCTTTGGGCTTTAGATGCATCTTGTGATTTTGGAAACAACTCATGGCTGGAGAAGCACTTGATGGGACATGCCTGAGAGCGAAGTCAATTGGCTGGTTTTTTTTTTTTTTTTAATTCTCTTTTCTTGGGAATATTTCTCAAGGTTTTGGGAGCTTAGTTGACACTCTTGAATTCAATTTGATATGCTAATTGCATGTTCTCACTTACAAGAAGACTTGCTAGTATTTACAACCCCTGACGATCTGTTGATGTTGTTCGCAAACAAAGCGTTACCCCTGAATCCAGCTCGCCGGACCTTCAAGCACAAAACAACACTGATAAAAATCTACAAAGCTCTTAAATAGTCTTTTTAAAAGTAGAAAAACCAGAATCAGACATTAAAAATGTATTTGAGGTCAAGGAGGCAGGCAAATAAAACGTATCTCCGGCTCGCCTCTAACCCCAACCCTATATCTTGCATAAATCGCCTGCCCCACAAATCACCCCCTGACGCGCGCCTAGCAAGCGAGCAGCGCGTTTCCAAGCTACAGTGTGGCCTCCGTGGCACACTCCCTGAGCTCCCAAAAAGTGTCCTCCTTCCTGTCCAATCCCAAAGTTGCGACAACTTCAATTTCCATCATTTGCAATTTCCCCAGCGCATTTCGGTCGGTAGGTTTTTTGCATACCCCTTTCCACGAACAAAGATTTTATGCGTTAAAACCCCATCAACTAACACCTTACCGTGGTCGGATTACCAGCAAAACCATTCCACTCCTTTTAATCCAACCACCAACAAAGCAACAATGACGCGCGCCCAACAGACCATTTCGCTTGCGCTCCTCGTGAGCTCGGTATGTGGAAACTTTATAAACCTTCTTCCAATCTGTTTTATCTTTACTAATTTGCCATGATTGCCTTTATAGCTCTACCTATCCCTCTACCTGGAACTCATCCCCCTCCCGGCCGTTATCCAAAGCGATATTGTCCCCGTTGTACGTTTCTCCTCCTATTCCACCCTCTACTTTTCCAAATTAATAACATAATTAATTCTAATCATGTTTTTATCCAGCTTCCCCTCTGGCTCCTCGTCTCCTTCGGCGCCTGGCTCCTCTTCCGCCTCGGCTGGGGGATGCTAACCTTCCGCGACACTCCGGACGCTTACGCCGAGCTGATGCGCGAGATTGACGAGGCCAAAGCCGATTTGAAGGTCATGGGTGTTAATGTTGATTAAAAAATAATGGAATACGCAATTCGGTTGGGCAAAATAAGAAGACAGAAAAAAAGTTATACCCGGAAAGAGAGAGAGAGAGAGAGAAAGAAGTAGGCGGTTGAATGAGGAAGGGAGGGAGGGAGGAAGGAAGATATATGTACGGGAATAATTTAAAAAAAAAAAAAAAAAAAAAAAGAAGCAAATACCGATTGAGGAAGAAAAAAAGAATGGGATTGTAATGATTGGTTCGATTCGTAAAATCTGCTGTTGAATGGCCTGAAACTAAAAGACAAGACTGAAGCAGCCGTGTGCAGATTCATTGGCAACCACCTGGAGGAGAGTTGGACACTGCCAGCAGGTTGAACGCGTTGTTGTTGTTGTACTTTGCCCATTGCCATTGCGAACATCTGACCATCAGAAGCCTGTTTGCTAGAACTAACTCTCTCTACTCGAACGGGATGATGCTTCTGAATTGATAAAAACATTTATTGTCCTGCCAGATAATGAATGTAAAGCCCATTGATACCACACCAAAAACTCCATCCACCCATAACCATCGACAATCCATTGATAAATAACCCAGCCAGCATATGTGCATACAAACATGGCAAATGTAAACCCGCAAACCCGCAAACCAACCGTACCTACAGCAATCCCCGGTGGATGATCTCAGCTTGCGTTCCTCTGCTCCCCAGACAACAGAGAAACCACAGTCCTCATAGCACCCAACGGCTCCTCGCCACCTTGTATCAACTCGTCAAACAACCTCGGAATACCCGAAAGTTGTCCTCTGTCATCATGTTTATGCCCTGTTTCAACAAACGTCAGCCACTACACCCAGAGTTAAAGGAAGAAGGGGGAAAAAAACTTACACTTCCCAGGAACACCAACCAACACCCCCAACTCGCTCCTAGCCTCCCCCGTCCAATCGAAATGTATCTTCCACACAACCCTCAATTTACTAGTCTCTGCCTCATCGTCACTATTTAAGCAAGGCACCTCCAAATCCATACAAGTCCTCCCCATATACGGCAGTAATTCCCTTGCTTCAAAGTGCTTCTTCCCCTCTTTCTCATCACCTTCGCCATCTTCATCCTCCTCGTCAATATCCTCTTCACGCTCCGCATCTCTTCTCTTCCTTTTTCGTCGTCGCTTCTGCTTTCTCTCTCTCATCCTTCTAACCATTTTCTGCAGTCGTTCTTTATCCCCCACCTCGTTCTCTAAAGTGCTAAAAACCTTGGCTCGTTGGACGGAGACGCGCAACCACTCGGCCATTGACCAGGTGAGAACTGACACGTTGTTGTACAGACCGGAACTGGGTACGTCGTCGTCCTTTTTTACTATTTTCTGAACAAAGGGGTTCAACTCCGCTACTGCATTCGGATCGAGCTTTGGGACAGAAAGCTCAGTGATGCCCAGAGTTTTAGTGTTTACAGTCATTTCTATCCTTGCCGTAAAAAGACCACGAGGCGAGGTCGAAGAAGCGGTGATGGAGTGTTTTTGAAGTAACGGCTGAGTGTCAGGGAGGGAAAAGACAGTCGAGGTGAAGGTCAGGGGCGTGAATATCTGAAGGAAGGGTAAGGCTTCCTCTGTTGATTTGAATGGGATCGGATGGTGGGAGATTATTGGTTTGTCTTCGCTTGTGTTTGTAACGGGGAAGAGGGAAGGTAGTTCGGTGCCTGGTTTGTTGAAGGGGAGGAAGGATATTGGGTTTAGAGCAGAGGACAGCCAATCTGGGATTGGTTTTTCCTGCTTATTTTGCTCTGATGGTGGGAGCGCTCGTCGAGTGAGAAGGTCGAGGATCTCAGTTTTATTTGGAGGGGGTGTTGGAGTTTGTTTGGAGAGGTGTGATTGTCGGATGCGCTCGTTCTCTTTGCTTGCTGTGCTGAGATCCTTCTCAAGGGCTGCGATTTCGGCTAGAAGGGAGTCGCGCAGCTTTTTCTTTTCGGCGTCCGGATCGACTGGTTTAAGGCCTCGTTGTTCGGCCGTGGAAGGCTCAGTGGCAGTGGGAGGAGAGGGCGCGGTCTGTCCCTTCTTTGGCAACTTAAGCTCTGGCGGAGCATCTATCTCTGCCTCCTCTGGTCGTATGGGAGGCTGCTTAAGCGGCGAGGAGCTCTTAATCTTCTCGGCCAATGCTCGATTCCTCTTAGGACGTCTCGAGGGTGTGTTGTGTATCCCCGAAGGAGGTGTGCTAACCACGGGATCGGGGCGCTCGGGGGTAGGTGGGAGCTCAGGTTCTGGAACTACAACTTCGGGAACGGAACCGAGAGGGGATCGTCGTAAACCGCGCTTCGCGAAAGGGTTTTGGGTGAGTGGTATTTCGGATGTCGCTCGAGCTGATGGTTGTTCCGCAGGAACAGATCCTGCAGGCGAACGTCGAAGACCGCGCCTGGCGAATGGATTCTCATCTGCAGGTGGTAAAGGTTGTGACGTCGCGCGCTTCGCATTCAACCGTCTCGCCGGCGATTTGAGGATACTCGCGTCCACTCCATCTTCCTGACTTCCTTCTCCTCCCCGAATATTTGGGTCTCTTGCCGTTGGGTCGCGCGCAACCGATCGAAGCTCGAGTTGGTTCTTCAACGTTTGCGACAAACCCCCAATGCTATCGGGAGTAGCTGCGCGGGGTGGGGCATCGGGCGAGCTCTGTGAAGGTTGGTTCTCTCGTTGCTTCAAGATCTCGGGATTATGTCGCCCAAGACTCGCTCTCGTTGGCGATGCATATGAAGGTCTCCTAGGCTTCGCGCTTGGTTCCTTTGGCTCTTCTTGGCCCACCGGAACAGATGTCCTGGGCGAGGTCCTGCGTCGCTTGGGCGCCGGATTCTCCATAGCGGCGCAGTTGAGTTTCTGATTATCTGATCATAGTCGCGGAACTCTCCGACACGTAAAACCTCTCAATGACGCGTCGAAATCGGTGTCGTTGTAGCGCTATAATGGGTATACTGGGGAGTGGTGGGGATCCAATGTTTTGGTTGGAAAGTTTACCACAGTAGGCCAGTGATGCGCTGAAGGTGCTGCCAAGAACCTAACGATTTCAGTCCCAAAATTCGACCATCATAGAAATCACCAATAATTAACAATTTATATCACAACTTTTATTCGGCAAACTTTTTTTATTTATCTTGTTCTTGAATGCAATGCATCACTATATCACATGACTTTACACGTGCAACTGTCATATTCTCTTGGCTTGTCATCTGTTACTCAGTTAGGCCGTCAGTGACCTCGATGCTAAAGCCTGCCAATCTGGCTAGCCTTGACCCGCTCTTTTCGGCACTCCAGAGGTCAGAGTACTGTACCCTGAGCTCGGGCCACCGAGTCCCTGCCAAAACCTCTTCACAGCTCAGGAACTCCAAGCTGCATCCCAATTTACAGTGGAACACCATCATCTTGGAGCCAGAATCCCGAAGCATGGTGCTCAACAGATTCAAATTTGAGATGCTACAAATAAAATGTATTCACACTGCAACATTTGTCCCTTGATATTTTGCCCCTCTTTTATTCGACATTTAATATGTTGCCCCCTTCACGCGAATTTAACCCCTTTACTTGTATTTTAACCATTCTAGAAAGTGTTCCGGACTCTGTGGCTCATTGTAACTGGGGACTGTGGCTTTGTCAGATTGTAATGCCTTGGATACAAAGATACCGACGTTGCGGGCGTGTTTGTGGCCGACGGGAGGGTCAGGGCCTGGGTGAGTAGGCTCCTACAATTCTACCTAGCTAGTTCCATCTAAAACTGCCATCTTCAAGTTCTGACTGTCAGATCCAGACTATTGCCCCAGGCTTGGTGAGTTCGGCGAGCGGATCTCATCCGACTCCACCTCGACTCACATTCTCACAAGCCTCGCATTCATAGGACAATTCCGGCAATGCTTCACTCCGGGTACTTCAACCAAAAGTCACCCCTAATCGCTACTTGGTCACCTGCCGGACGATATCGCCCCCAATATCAATACCGAGCTTGACGTCTTCGAGGGCTACGAGGAGGGCATTGGCCTGTGTGTTGATCCTGTCGTAGTCCTGCTTCTTGTTGCGGTAGTCTTCTTCGAAAGGCTTCAGCTTGATCTCGGCCTCGAGGTCGCGGTGACAAGTCTCAAACTCACCCAGTACGCTTTCTCCCACCAATGACAACTGTCCAAATTCCGCTCGCACGTGTTTTTCCACTTCTACCTCTCTTCTTCCACATCTAAACTCAACCATACGGGTCAGCCGTCAAGTCTCAACACTTATGTTCGAAGTTGGCGTTTGGAATGCCAACCTTCCCCTGTCGCAAGCGAAGAAGAGAGCCGCAAATGGCAGTCCGGCCGAGTCGACCATCCCGCTGCCGCACCTTCGAGCTGGCGCAAAGGCCTTTATCAAGCCCAACGTCAACTGGGATTTCTTTGGTGTCACCTTCCTCGTCTGTGACGCCAGAGGTGCTGCTGCGAACGCCAAGTACAATCTAATGCTTGAACGTTTGTTAGCTCGGTACATGCCCCATAAAACCAAGAACAGAAGCAAGGTATGGAAGCCAAGCAAAGATGCAAACCGAAAGGTATTAGATACCTATACAGGTCGGGATATCCAATATGCGTAGAAAAAGTTCAGGAATACATTAACAGAAGCTAAATATACGTAAAAGGAAGTCAGTAATGCATTAATAAAAGCTGAATAGGCGTAGAAATAAGTTAGGAATGCATTAACAGAAGCCGAATATGCGTAGAAAGGAGTTGAGAATGTATTAGCGGAAGCCGAATATGCGTAAAAAAAAGTTATGAATGCATTAACAGAAGCTGAACGGGCGTATAAATAAGAGAAATAGGCATAGGAAAGTGTGAATGGGGCGTGTACCGCGCTAACAAACGTTCAAGCATTAGATTGTATCTGCAATTGAAGCCTGGCCTCTCCCTCGCACAGGCTAGGGCGGATGAGGCGATCACTTACGATTGCTACGAGTTGGAACGTGTTCAAACGTACAATATTGGCTTAGTTGTCGCTTGGGCCAAGGCCAGACTCGTCCGCCACCTCCGCAGCAAGGAACAGGAGAATCCCATCGCCCTCGGTACTCCTAACCCAGCCGGCGACAGACCCATAGGGCAAGACAGCGTGGTGGAAAACCATATCGAGTTTGTCGAATTCATTAGCTGCCAGAGCAAGATCGAGGAGGCCGAAATTCTTGCCCGCGATTGCCGGGCTATCACCGAGGCTAGACCACACCACCATACTCTGCTGTGAGAGGTGAGGAAGTCTTCAAGCCGACCACCTAGGTATGTTTAGGAACTTCCCTCATTCTCTTTTCCCTTCTTTACATTAGCACCTTACTAACCCGGTTGACGAAAGATGTATTATCCGCGAGGTCATTGTGGCCAAATATTATCGGCGGCTGATGAGGTTTTGGGCAAGCTGGGTATAGTATAGGCTGAACGTGGAGCTATAATGAATGATGAGCATGCATGGGAAGGTGGTCTGGCGTTTATTTCGGGCGATTGATCGGGAGGAACCCCCCTTTTTAATAAATAGGCCCCCACATTCCAGGTTAGGGTTACTTTTAAATTTGAAGGCTTTCAATTCAACCTCCACTACTTTCTTCCTCTCACTCGCACCTGTTCATGCATTAGCGTAGCTCTGAAGATGAACAAGTCTGCACGATCGCTTTACCCTTGTGTTTGTACAGCTTTGCCGGAAATCCCTTGATGCCCCAGAAATCGACAATGTCCCCAGACACCGTATACACATCGAGGACTGTTCTCTCCACTCGACAAGGGCGCTTAGGAAGCAGATTGTTCACATCTTGTGATGGACATGGATGGTGTTACGATGCTTGACGCTTGCGTGTTGCATCAGGTTCCTGAAGTGCCAGTGTCGGGCTTGCGAGGGGCGGTCGAAGGACTCGGGCTCTCTGGTCAGCTTGGCACAATATTTTCCAGGAAGGGCGTCTCCCATGCGGACATGGTGATCCTGGAGAGCGTCGTGATCCTCTTCATCGAGAGACCCGTCATTGTCATCGTCATCGACTTTATCGAGAGACTCGTGACCGTCATCATCGATATACTTGGGTGGTGGGGGTGCCTGCCGTGCTGATAGAGGCGACATGGTTGGTCGAGATGCTGACTTGGGGTGTAATAGGGGGTTTAAGTTTGAGATCAGATGATGGGGTGCTTCCAAGAAAAGTGAAGTGTGCTTAGCCTGTTCCCAGCTGGTATATGTGGTCGAAGTGTGCGAGTATAATATGCTACTCTCATTTCCGTGATTTCACGCCAACCGCCATCTCGACGCGAAGCGATCCCAGTGCCGTTATGTTTGCCCAGGTTTCTGGGGGGTATAATGTTGAATGCTCCTGCTAAGTATGTGAAGGACCGCGTCCTCCTGGCCCGCTATTACCGTCATTCCGTTTAAGCGGGAAATAGCTAAGGGGGGAGGGGCGGAGCGGAATATGGTAGATTTCCTTATCATAACTTTGCCAAAATGCAAATCCCTATATTCATCTTCTTGGTACCTTGAAAACCTGATATATTGTGAGCTTGGAAAATAACGCCACTTGCTCATATCAAAGCAACCGTCGCCATGCCGCCCTCTCCAGCAGCTCAAGGCTTTTCCTCCACTACTACTTTCCCTCCTCACACCCCTACCCATTTACGTTCAGTTTCTGGAAACATCCCTACCATTCCGTTTCGAACCATCGCCGCTTCACCAGTGACCCTACCGCCATTACTCCTCACTCCATGGAGAGTCAAAAGCCGCTTTTTATCGGCGGCGATATGGACGCCGTGAAGTTACTGGGTATTACCCTCCGCGGGGAAGATGGTTCGTTGGGCTGCCATAACCTGGATGGCGCCCAGATTAAAATCATGGAGAACCACTTGATCAAGACGTTCGGTGTAGACGGCATCTTCTACAGTGAGCCATTCATCATCCTCAGCTACGATCCCAAGATAGCGGGCCCAGGCGAACTCCCGTTATCAGTCGGGGGATTAATCCCTATTTGGAGGCCTGACGTATACGGGAACGCGGACTTTTGGCCTTGGCTGGGTTGCTTTGGGCAAGGTGAAGGTGTAACTCTCGAAGGAGACCGATGGCATAGTATTGATATTATGCAAGGACCGACTTTTGAGCAGTTAAGAGAGCTCGCCGATGAACTGTTTACTGAGTGCGAAGCACTCACATTCCACACTAAGACGTTGGTCGTCGAGCTGCCCCGGATGAGCGAAGACGATTTTATTAAACGACTTCAAACCCTGCCGGAGTATATTCGGGGCCTCCCTTTTGTTACCCAGTATCATAACGGGCCCGTTGTTGGAAGAGAAACGAGGCTACACTATATGTAGGGTCGAGAAGAACCCCGACTCGCCGTATTTGGGAAAATTTAGATGATTGGAATGAAAATGGCATGAATTTGTTCGTTTCTTGGAAATAGCGTCAGCCTACGTCTACTTGATTATTGCATTTGATTCCCCTAGTACGTCCTTGTGTACAATCTAATGCTTGAACGTTTGTTAGCTCGGTACATGTCCCATAAAACCAAAGAACAGAAACAAGGTATGGAAGACAAGCAAAGATGCAAAGCATAGGGTATTGAAATCGCAAGTTAAAAGATAGTATGTGGTGGAATATCCAGCATGCGTAGGAAGGAGTCAGGAATGCATCAATAGAAACAGAATAGGCGTAGAAAAGAGGTAGGAATGCATCAACAGAAGTTGAATAGGCGTAAAAAGGAGTCAGGAATATATTAACAGAAGCTGAATAGGCGTATATACAAGAGAAATAGGCATAGGAAAGTGTGAATTGGGCGTATACCGCGCTAATAAACGTTTAAGCATTAGATTGTAAAGGAATATGTGAATGATCCTAGGTCCTTAGGCGACCTGTAGGCTTGGCGCCCTGTAGCGAGGGTGGATGTACATAAGTTAAGGTTGTACCCAGTTGGTATGGTTTACAAGTCTTGAACTGAACTGGTAGCGGCAGATTGGTGCATCTTTAGGAAATAAGCGGACTGGGATGAAATCATGATTCTTCACGGGGAGTCGTAATTCGAGGTTTGGTACATGACTTACCATGTAATAATAACGGGAAGGCTGCCCTGTGAACCGCAAGCTTATTATTGCCTTGCAACACCCTGGCCTACAAATGCATCACCTATATCACATGACTTCACACGTGCAACTGTCACATTCTCCTGGCTTGTCATCCGTCACACAGTTGCCCGTCAGTGACGTCGACGCTAAACCCTCGGCAAAGCCTTGAAATCCGCTGTCCCGTAGCGCATTGGATTGCACCCCTGTTGCCCCTCTCCCAAAATTTGTGTCAATTGAAATCTCGTCCGATACTATAGCCGGAACCATAACTCTCACTTCCTCGGGCCGCTGTTCTTCAAACTGTGCAACCGCTCTGACAAGCGCGTCGCTCGCCAACCCGCCCTACTGCACCCCTCGAAACTCTATCTGCATCCTCAACGTCACAAAATGCGGAGAACAATCCTGAGCGCCCAACCGGCGCGCGCCGTCACTCGGGTTTTTGGCAATGCTCAACCCCGCCGCACATTTGCGATCGCCTCTTCCAACAAGGAGCAGGTCTTCCCCGTCGGCGCCTTCTATGAGGCCGTCGTTCGCACTCCTTCGGGCGCCATCCCCAAGGTGAAGCCCGAGGAGCCCCCCGTCACCTCTCAGGAATCGTCCAAGCCCGCTCCTAAGACCACCACCCCCGAGAAGCCCGCCTCGGAGGAGAGACCCAAGCCTACTGCGCAGGACGTCCCCAAGGTCGAGGACAAGCCCGCGACTCCCGCCGAGAAGCCCAAAGAGAAGCCTACCGAGGACAAACCATCCAAGCCCGTCTCCCCTCCCAAGAACACCACCTCTGCGGAGAGCAAGAGCGCCGCCGCCGCCGAAGAAGAACCAAAAGAAAAGTCCGCTTCCCGCAAGACTCGCAAGCCAAGAACAAACGGCAACGGCAACGGAAACGGAACCAAGGAAAAGTCGGTTGATCCCTCCTTATCCTCTTCTCCATCATCATCATCATCTTCTTCTTCTTCCTCCCAGCCCACTTCTTCCACCTCTTTGCTCTCATCCTCATCGGACATCGATGATGATGTACCCCCCTCCGGTTCCGATCCCATCATAGATATCTCGAACAAAGGGTCTAACACCTCCGACTCATCACAGGCAGAGCAGCGCGCCCGCGTAATTTTTGGGTCGAGCCTAGCCGGCCCCGCAGAGCGAGCAGAGCGGCTCGCGCGCATCAAGAATCAGAGTCGTCTCATTGCCGGCGTGCTGGTGCCGCCGAAACCCGAAGAACCAGACAACTGCTGCATGAGCGGGTGCGTAAACTGCGTTTGGGACAGGTATCGCGACGAGATGGAGGATTGGGCTTCTAAATCGCGAGAGGCAGAGGCGAGACTGGCTGCTCGGGAGGCTTCTTCTGCCAGTGGCTCAGAAGGTGGTGTGGTGTCTGCTACGGAAGAGAGCATGGAGGCTACTACTGGAAAGCAAAAGATACACCTGGGCGTTCGTGGGCTTGATGGTGCGAGGGTGGGAGCCGCTGCTGTGAGCATGGATGATGACGGTGGTGGTTCTGCTTCTAATTGGAGTGAGGGTAAGACGACGATAAGCAAGAACCTTTGGGATGATGAACTCTATAAAAATGTGCCCGTTGGGATTCGGGAGTTTATGAAGCAGGAGAAGAGGTTAAAAGAAAAGCATTCTAGAGAGGGGACTTTGGGTGGTTGAAGTGAGCGAGCAGCCTGCCTGAAGTTTGTATAATTATTTTTTCTCCAATTCCGGACGGACGGGCGTTGGTTCTTATTATTTTGTTTTCTTTTGTGAAAGCCTCCTTGTATAAATCACTTCACTCATAGAGAGAGCATGATTTTGTTGGGGGAGATAAATTCTTTGGCTCTATAACTAGACGCGAGTGCGTCTTTGTCTATTTGTTCAAGCCAGGAAAATGCCTGTCTGATACTATATACCCTTTGCAAAAAAATTCTTGCCAAGGAAGTGATGCTACTCGGCTCACGCGCCTTCAGCGAACTCCGAGATAGGTAGGTAATGGAGGGAAAAAAACAACCACACTCTAAGCGGCCTCGGCTCCTCCTCCTCTCCTCACTCCCCTTGCGGGTGCTAGATAGCAACATCTACACCCATCTGGCCTTCTCTAACCTCTTGATGCTGCAAACAACGCCGCCCTGCTCGCAAACTCCTCGCTTCATCCCATCATATTTTCATGATGTTTCCAGAAAATAAGCAGGCTGATGGATGGATGGTGGATATCATATTTGTTTTTGTCTGTTTTTTGTACTTGTCTTTGGTTCTTTTTTTTAAAAACTTCTTTACTAGGCCTTTTCTTCAAAGACCCTTCTTGGCAAGGGCGGCGTTGGCATAGGCATCGTGCTCGTCAATGTCAATGGCCTCCCAGGGGTAGCAGATCCACTCGTCCCCGACGGTGCGGGCGGCCCAGTACTTTTCGTCGACGACGTCGGCGGGGAGGATTCCTCTCTTTTGCTTGTCCTTGTTCTGTTTTGTCACAAATCAAATCAGCGATTCCGTCAAACATAAAGAGGATAACAAGTAAAGGGGAGAGTAGGGTAAAAACGCACATGCAACACAAAAATTCCAAACTCGGTCTTCTCCTCGCTGCCAAACTTGATCCTGGCCTCCTCGACATCCTTCTGAAGCTCCTTGACGGCGTACTCCAGCGTGGTCCTGGTGTCGTCGACCTCGTCGACGATTAGGATGCGCTTGCCGATCAAGTTGGACATGGAACCCAACGATGACAAATCCAACCACTGGGTGCGGGTGACCTTAGTGCCCGGCTCCTCGACCACGGCGTCGCTGGCGAGCTGCTCGTACAGAGACAAGCCAATGGCTTGGATGGGGATGTTGGGGGAGCCGGGCTGCTTGAGGAAGGAACGGAGGATGCGGGCGGGGACGTAGCCGCCGCCACCGATGGCGATCATGAGGTGTGGCTTGAAGTCTGCGAGGATTTTGGGGGCCGTCTCCTGGCAGAGCTTGTGCACGTCATTGTAGGTTACGTAGAGTTTTTCGGCCATTTTGACGGTTTGGTTTTTTGTATTCTGGGGGGGTTTCTTTTCTTGGCGGAGCAGGGTGGTATGTTTCGCAAAGTAGTTATTGAAGATGGATGGGAATGAGAATGGGAATTTGGATATTGGATAGCGGGGTTGTTTTTTTTGCGACGCTGCGATGTATAAACTGATAAGCGAGGGGTTCTTGTTATATTATTTCTCTTGGCCAAGGAAGTTGTGGATGTGTTTATGAGGGATTGCCTTACAGGGAGAGAGAGAATGAGGGGTTCTTTATAAAGGAGAAAATACAAATGTGTTTTCCAAAAGAAAAGATGAATCACCTCAGAACCAAAATATGGGATTTAGGAGAAGGCGACAAAAAAAAAGCTCAGACAACCCCACCAACCAAAAAAATCTCGGGACCCCGCAGTCAACGGTGCAAGGTCACACACTTGGTGTGCCTGCCGGCCGCCCGTTGTTTCCCGGAGAACTCCACTGCATCAGCCTGCATGAAGGGGAAGCTAACGTGGAATGGCAGGTGGCTCCTCTTTCATTTGGTTTGCAAGGGCGGAGCTCGCCGACGACTCTTTTGTTTGGCATTTCGGTTTTTTTTTGTAGAAGGTATCATCATGCAAGTAATCAGGACAGTGCCATTTTGAGAATACTGCATAGCCACCCACACGGCAAGCGTGTGATAATGAGCTCTTTTAGAGTGACAAAGCTAAAGCCAATGATATACGCCGAAGCAGGTAACATCTCAACCCCATCAGGGCCTCGAAGATGATGTCCCCTGACTGAACACTAGTTGGCGTGAGGGTCGCGGTACTAATACATTGAAGGAGTTATTGTGCTTACTGGTACAGTGTTTTATACCGTACGTGTGCCGCCACCACTTTGAGATCCCTAGGTTTGTTGAAAAACGCGGCTTGAGCTTAACCTTAATTTCGCTTCACAGAGTAGATTTCCAGAATCTTGGAGGCCAGGTGGATTTGACATTTCGGGCGCCTCTCATCAGATATTTCACGTGTTGGTTGTTCTCTCGGCTGCTGTGCATTTGTAGTATGACATCTTGACTACCTGCGGCGTTTCAGTAGAATTATGAGAACCCGAGGTGTCACACCTCCACAGTAATTTATGAATAGAAGGTTCTCCGTCAGAGAGATTTAGTTATAACAAGAGTGTGAGTGACGCTGTTCGCTGACGGGACAGCTCCTCATTTGAGTATTTCAGATTATTCATACTGGGTCATGACAGGAAGTAGCAGACAGGTATATCTTGTATTACCCTAAGAGCCTAAGCCGCGATAGTGATTTGTCAAAGCTTGGATGGTAATATCCAACTGCTCGGACAAATGATTTTCAGACACTAGGATGACTTCGCCCTCAGGCCATGCTTACTATAGTAGACATTTTTTTCCTCGCTCATCATGCTGTATCCCAATAAAAAAGCTCAAGATAAGTCGTTAGTTAAAAGTGTATAAAAGTATACTTAATTCTAAAACCCAGATTTCTATGAGTTTGCCCGGAAACCTAATCATACCATCACTTCTGAGTCAAATAACGTAAAATAAACCATAGGCTGAAATATATATCTCAGACCGATACCTGATTAATAAAGATACAAAATCAAAGCAAAGTTAGTTTAGTTAGCTGTATATATAATCTTTATGAGACCCCACTAAGTCCACGTCATTTACTGTTTATAGAAAGGAAAGTTAGAACGGGCTTAACTAATATATCGAGCGTTAATGAAGCCCTCTTGACTACCTACCATCATCATCCGTGATGTTATAAATAAATTTTTCTAGGGAAATAAATAAAAAAATATAAAAAAAGAACAAAACAAATAAGAAACTTGAACTTGAATTTGGACCAAAAGATTTCGTGATTACAGCGGTAGTATTATCATGATCAAAAGGGGATCTTCTAGCTCCCAACGACAAATACCATCATAAATCCCTATAAAAAAAAAAGAACCCAATAAACAATACACAATCTTGACCACATCTCCAATTTCGTACATGGTGATTGAACCTTGGAACACAAGATAGAAAGAAAAAGGAGAAGGTTTAGACAACATCACAAAAACACCATCATTACATCCCCTTTTCAACCCCCTTCCACAATTGAAAACAATCAAGGCCTCTTCTCAGAAGGCGACGATGACATCCTGTTCCTATCATCCATCATCGTCATGCCGTTATTCCCCATAGCCATATACCGCATCAACCAGCTGACCTCGCGGCCCTTGTGGCCATCACAGCCCTTGCAGCCCTTACGAGCCATCTCCAAACCAATGTACCCGGCACTCATGCCATTCTTCTGGCTGGCACCAGCAGCAAGGCCAGTCCAGCTGAGACGCTTAGCGCCCTTCTTCATAGGGTGAGAAGCAGCATGATAGTTGCTCATGGCGGAAATCTCGCGCTTCTCAGCACAGTCACGATCGATAATCATGGTATTGTCCATCATGCTGCGGCAGGAGGAAGCAGCCGAAGCGCTGCTGCCCATGCACATCATCATCTGAGCCGGGAACAGCGCCATGAGGTAATCTTCCACCATGAGCCCCGAGCAGGGCATCATGGGCATCATTATCTTGTTCATCATCCTCATCTTTGAGCTGACCATGGTTTTCTCGGTAGCCATCATCTTGCCGTTCTTCATCATTGTCGTGTCGTTCATGACAAAAACGCCACCGCAGTACCGGCCGTTCATCTTCTCGCGGACGCCCTGGAGGATACCCATTTGAGCAAAAGGGTCAGTCGTCATGGCGAAGTGCTCGACGTGGACTCCCTTGCGCTCGCTATTCATCAAGAGAGAAGAGTCGTTGGGGTGCATGGGGGAGGACTCCAGCATTGATTCACCGGCGGGGAGCATGAACTCGGAAGCGGCAGAACCAAAGGTGTAGATCTCGAGCTTTCGCATCTTGTCTGCGGGCAGGTCGCAGCAGAGCTGGGAGACGGCCTGGGAGACGAGGACGCAGCTGTCGTTGTGGCACATGACGACGCATCGCTGCATGTTGTCGTCCAGGAGGGCGGTCCGCATCTGGGTGTAGAGGTTGCGGCGGACTTGGCTGGGCATCACCATGCAGCGCTGCATCATCATGCACATCATGTCGAAGGGCATGCCCCAGGTTGTCATGCAGATGCACATCATGGGTCGGCCAAACATGCGGCAGAGCATGGGGAGGGTGTTCATGTGGCAGTGGCGCGAGCTTTACATCCCACAGTCAGTATTGAAGTTCTTGATTGAAGGGGACAGAAACATACCTCATGCCCATACCGCCCATAAATATCCACTTCTCATTCTCCATATCCTGGCCCATCATCCAGCCCTCCGAGGCGGACTCGGGGCTGGACATGTGCATCTGATCCTTTCCGTTAAGCATCCAGCACATGGCCATGACCATCATGGCGCAGCAGCCCATCCACATGGCAAACATGGCACCGGGAAGCATCATCCACATGGGGACAGCCATGACCATCATGAGAATCTCCATGCAGGTGAGCATGGTGTGCATCATCATGTGGCCCATGTCGGCCCAGCTCATATGCTTACGCTGGGTGAGCATGGCCCAGCATATGTTGGGCATCATCTTCACCATGCACATCATCTCTTCGCGCATCATCGACCACATTGACTGCTGCTGGGAGCGTGGGACGGTGCCGCAGGCTCCATCACAGAGAGGAGGTATGTAGGTCATGGGAGCCGAGTCCATGGACATCATGGCTGGTGATTTCATGTTGGGCATGTTGCCGTTGGCCATGCTTGATGGGGATGGGGTCAACATGGTAGGAGAGGAAGCACCCATCATTGTTGGTGGCGTTTGTGGGGATGGTGATGATGTGGCGTGTGGTGTGGATGGGGTCTTGTTTTGCCGGGGCATTTACCTGCTAGGATGGAATCGAGTCCGGTAGATTTACCGACGTCGAAGTCCCGGGTGTTGAGATATCGAAACGAGCGTGGTGGTTTGAGAGAACAAGACAAAAGAATGGCGCAATTCGGCTTCGCCGAGGGGCCATCAATATATCTGTGAGAAGCATTGTGAAATTATCTCCCTCTCTTTGTTTACTGTCTCAATCCAGGGATGGGTCGAGAACTGAGGGAGGACGCGACATGTGCGGTGTTTGGCGTCTGCCCTTGCTTTGCATTCCATCACGGTGCAGGTGTTTGCGGGTGTTTGCACCTCAAGATATGCGTGCAATTTCACCCCCACTAAAGTTGAGTTCCAGAAGGGCTTGCCCATTTTGGTGAGATCGGGAGGTTGGTTGGCTGATCACATCTCACAAGTTGGACCCGACAGTTTGGATGGCAATCGCAAGGGATGAATATCGGAGAGGGTTGACCGTGTTCGTGTACGCATTGAGACTGTTATCGAAGGAAATGGCACATTCCCTCGCTGAAGGACTTGTCTTTCTTTGCAGGAGTCAAAAGTTTGGGTTTGAATTTTGTACCCGAGTCACCAAGTTGCCGTGGGCCCGGCACCGACCTCGGAGTGTCTAGGTCTCCTGTCTGCTCCTGGGGAAGGAGCTCACAACAAGGTAAAATTCTGCAATTTACACTTCTGGGCTTCTCCCTCCACGGTTTTCAATCTTCGCTTAAAACAGCCGTCTCCTCTGCATTGGCACCCGCTTGGTCGTGTCGCATAGTATGTCTTCGTTCTTGCTTATTTCTTCCAACCCCTTCTCTCCACATACTGGAGCTCCGAGGTCCAAGACAGTCGCTCCTCTTTCTCCCTGCCAGACCTGGCCCACTGATCACTTCACTTGAATTCGACATATGCCCGCCTCAGGGAAAATACGTCACTCCCAGATGGCAGTCCAATTCCCAGCTCTCCGCCAATGCTCCCACACAGACACACAAAAACACCCACCACTGCGGCCTAACGATCATGAACCTGCATAGAAGCTAGGAATCTCCGGTACCACCGCATAGATGACGGAGAATTTTCTTGTGCCATCTCCGAACAGCCGGCGAGTTCTGACGTGGTTGTTTTCTCTACACCCTCTCATCCTCTCGGAGACTCGGTCCTTTGCATCCCCAAAGGTACTGGACAGCTGAGTACCGGCCATCGTCCCGTACCATGAACTGGGGACGATCATTACTACTTTGAGCATTCTACATTGATTGACACCTCCTGACAGGTCAACATCCCCGCATCTTTCAATATGTGAGCCGCCTGGGTAAATGGACCTCAATGAACCATTAATCAACACCCCGGACCACAGCTAGAAAGCTGGGTCGGGTATACGTTTGTTGCTGCATTTATGATTGGTCTATTTGTAAATAGCACGACCGGACCCGGCTGGCCCAATGAATTATTCGCTCCCCCCCTGTTGCCGACTACGAAGGTTTCCCGTCTCTGATCTCACCACCCGTCTAAGCCGTCTTTGACTCTGGCCCTATCCGTCAGCCACCCGATCACAAACCCGGAAACCAATTCTCGCACCATGAATGATGTTCAGGGGACGTTCGATGATCAGTCGATCTTGACTCCCCCGAGATAATTAGGGGTTGACAAGATATATTTAATTATTGAATTTACACGTGAAGATTTTCTCACCATTTAACATGAAAACGTTAACTCAATCTCAGCAACTCGACGCGAAGCCATTATCCATCAGAGCACACTCTCACTCCAAGGTGGGCATTTCTTGCACTTTCTGCAACTTGACATCATCGTGTTGCATCCAGCAATACTGCAAGGTCCTGTCAAGCTGGCGGACATTTTCGACTGCAATATGAAGTTCGCTCGGCGGCTCCATCGTGCCATCCAACCGTTAGATATCAGTGAGGAACCAATAGGACCTGTTGGCGGCAGTCCTTCCCGGCGGTCATCAATTTGATGTTACCTTTTCCAGAGCTTGAAAACCTACAAGCCGTCAACAGTAGGTCTGGAACATGAACTGGGAAGCTTGGTCTAGCATGCAGGACGGCTCAGCCCAATATCTCAAAGCCCGTCAAACCTGTTTTCTAGTATTTTGGAGTCTTGGCTATCGCGAGTGAATAGACAAGGACGGCTCGGCGGTGACTTCTATTCCACGCCTATCGATCTGATATGAGCTGTCGTTCATTTACACGCCGGATAGGATCGATATTGATACATCCAAATTTCAAGATAAGTGCAAAATGGATAATAAATACTATCTAAAATCATCCCAGTTGTTTAATCCTGATGGAGGACTCGTTGCGATTCAGATTAAAGCCATGCTGGTTGACATCATCACCGAGACAGAAGCTGAATGGGAGTTTGGAACAAGGACCTTGCCACCATGAAGGGAATCAATCCGCTGCTTCGAGAGGATGGGACGAGGCATCACAATCCTGTAACGACGACAGACAATGACGACGTCAACAGGGTGTTCAGAGACAGGCACATGAAGGTGGGCAGTGATAGCAAGCAAAGCTATCATCACCAGAGACACATAAATATCCGTCTTCTCTTCCCTCTTGGACATCTCACCTCCTCAGCAGCAGCAATCACCAGCAGAGCTCAGCACATCAAGACCAGCCAGTCACTTCAGAAAGTCCTCTTTGATATACTCCCCACAAGCCAAAATGAAGTCCACCTTCTTCGCCCTCCTCGCCCTGGCCACCGCAGCCTTCAGCACCCCCATCCTCACCACTGAGGAGAACAAGCTCGCCTCCCGCCAGCTCGAATCCCAGGCCGATGCGCTTGATGCTCTCCTGGCTGTGATCCAGACTCACACTGCCAATATCAGTAAGCCCTTCACTCATGCCTTTTTTCCCACAGTCTTACAGTTCAAGTTGAAGCTGACGAATAAAATAATAGATGCCACAACAGCCGCCGCCCCTGAGAATCCGGACCTCTTCCAGCAGAACGCAGCCGCAGCCGCTCTCGCTCCGGATCTCAATGGCATCACCGCTGCCTTGACTTCAGCCACCACCCAGTTCGCCAAGCGCGCCTTCGTCGAGGCCCGTACCGGTGGCGGCGGCGGTAACAAGTCTTGCTCTTCCGATTGCTTGTTGATCAAGGTCAAGTTGATTGTTTGGGAGCTGGCTTGCACCATCAAGTTTATCATCATTAAGCTCGGGCTTGGTAAGTCTTTTTTTTTACTCTTACCTTTACTAAGACTGTGAAGGCCTCATAGTCATGACTTCCATATGGACATGGTTACTAATTAATAATGTTATGTGATAAAATAGCTTGTGTTCTTCAACTTCTTACTCCCCTCCTGCTTGCTCTTGTCGGTCTCGTCAAGGCGCTGGATAAGGTCGTGCTTGGTCTCTTGATTGTCGTCAAGGGTTTGGTTACTACCATTCTTGGTGCTGTTGCCGGTGGTCTTTTGGCTTTGATCATTTGGTAAAGAGCTTGACTCCGAGATAGTTTTCACTGAAGGGGGGAAATTCGGTGTCAAAAGGAAAGAGAAATACTGGCGGAGGTGGTCAGGGTCTCATGGGTGGTAATAATATATGCATGGAAACTTGATGGAATCCCGGGTCCAGTGAAGGAAGGGACTGGAGGTTGGGATTGAAAGTGACGAAAGGGAGAAGCGAGGGAGGACAACCGATGCGCATCGATCAATGTCTTGACTGTCGCTTTCGAATTTTTTTTTCTTCTGCAGAATTATGTTTGTTTTATTTTCCCTTTTAAGCAATATCATGATTTTTCAATATCTTTTGATTACCGTTTTATTTCACTTGTTGAGGTCTGTATTAATTAACTATTGTGAGTTTCTACTTTCTCTGTTATGTAAAAAGGAGTCAAGTTCAGGTGTGACGAAGGGTGCCAAGTTATGTAATGTACAATAAATGCCGGGATGTAAACAAACATGAATTGATTCGGAGCACGTCAACTTTCCTTTACCGTGCGTAACTGACGGGCTAGTATGACTTCAGCTCGTAGCGTTTTAGATTGTGTAACGGTTTTTTGTTCTTTTAGATATTTTTGTTTTCATATCAGATTCTACCAATGTATTATCTGGTATGGCTGTGTGAGTCAGTTATGAAGACTTTAAGTTTTTGATCTTGCCTACCTACTTCCCTTTATCAGACTTTTATGTCGCTTGTATCTAAGACTCTGGTGCAATTAAGATGACAGACAAAAAGAAGGATGATCCAGGAAGTCAAAATAATGAGGATAGCAAAGAAGGTCGTAAAGAGGCTAAAGGTGCAAGAGATAGATGAAAAGTGAAGACATGACTGAGTACTAGGAGGATACGCTAGAGTAAAAAGACGAGAAGCACAGTCTTGATGATGTTTTGCCAGTGTCTAGCACTGATGATATTCAAAATGAGCCTTATTGTTGTTTTCATCTCTTGGAGGATCTGCCCTGATCCCCGGCTTTGCTATAACAGACAGTTTGCGACATAAATTGCCGCAGCGGACATATGTACGCCAGGCCCCAAACATTCCTTCGGGGGAAGGGAGAGCTCGTGTCAATGTCACAGTTGCAGACGGCAGTTCTTTTCAGAATGGGGTTTCGTGGGGGGGGGGGAAACCTCACTCTCACATTGTTAACTCTATAGGGCTTGAACCAACGCTTGTTTGATGCAGGTAAAACACTCTCGGTACCGGGAGCTTCATGATGATGCACATGTACTACTTCCTTTAAACTCAATACCCGGATTCCCTCAAGTTTAAATTACACGCAGAAATGCAGAGCTTCTTATTCCCTCTTTTCGGATTCAAGAATCTCACTCTCCCTGCAAAACCAGGTGCATGGGGCGTCAGATCAAACGTCAAGATCTGCGGGCATTTATGCATCGCACTCTGTGCCGTGCCGCAATGCCGCCGCCAGCACAGTTACGGATTTGGGACGACCTATGAGAAGCTTGGATCGATATTCTGACAGGATTTGGGTTTCCCCCCAAGGAATATGCTACATGCATCATCTTTCAAAGTCGCGGTCCAGGTTTAAGGGGATGGATGCAGATGCGAACCAGTTTTGAATTTCAATACCATGATATCCCCCCCCACGATGTTGCTTTCTGTTTCTACCCTTTCTGTTCTGTTCCCTCTTTCCAAGTTGCTCCCTTTCATTCCACTCACTTTTGAACATGACTGCGACATCAAGTGCCCACCCTCATTGACCGGATCTGGTAGCAACCAAACTTACATTTGTCTTTCGTTTTTTACTCATACCGAATAGGTATACACCATAATGGACGCCCCAGAAGCAGTCCCTCGCCCGGGTTCGGTAAAGTCGCTATCTCGCGTCTGGCGTCGGGGATTCATTCAAACTGGAACGCCGCCGCCATTCAGTCCTGGCGGATTCAGCCCTCGGATCTTAAGTCCTCGCCGACGCCACGGGCATATGCACGACTCTTACTTGTACGACAAAATAGCAGAGCTTGAAGGGAAGAATAAGAAGAAAAGGATACTGGGGTTTCGGCGCGCAACGTTCTTTCTTGGCCTGTCACTGGCCATCGCCGTCTTGGTTGCGATAATCGGAGGAGGGATTGCGGGGACCTTGGCTGTCGCAAAGGCACGGAGGTATTTACAGACCCGATCTTGCAGCAAGTCACGTAACGAACGAGTAACTAATAGGAGCAAAAAGGGAAGCAACCTGCGAGCCTCAAACAACCACCCCGTCACCAACTACCCCTCCAAACCTCCCAGACCTAAAAGGAACAGCAACGGCTCTGGCGGCAATCTCGGTCCCAACCACGGGAGTGATCGACTTTGACTGCGGCACGATAGCGAACAACCGCCAAGTCGTCACGCTCGGAACCAAATCCTGGGGGTTCGACGTCCAGTGCATGATGGATTACTTGGGGCCGGGGGTGGACATAACGGGCATGACCGTCTACCGGTTCGAGGACTGCATCAAGGCCTGCGCGATATACAACAAGGTTGCGAGGAACAACACCTGTCTGGGGGTGCACTTTAATGCCAACTTGACGACGATTCTGCCCAAGGTGCACGGAAACTGCTGGCTGAAGGCTTACTTGCCTCAGATGTCGGCCGAGTTGAATCTGGCTGCTGTTGCCAGTTTGGTTTATTCGCCTCAGTTTTGAGGCTTAGGGAAAAGGGAATTTTGATGGTTTGGTTGGGCTGGGAGGGGAATATTCTATTGTAATGATACCCATGGACGATCGGAGTTTTAACGTAGTTTTAATGACCAAGTTTGATGTCTCTTTGATTCTTGACACGGCAGCAGCAGACTTGTTGACTTTCTTAATTGATTCTTCACTGTCTTCAAAAGCAAAACATTAAAAGCGGACTCAAAGAACCTGATTGGCACAGATAAGCCTACATATATATATGCCCATGCTCGTTTAGGGCAGGTACCTTGACGGCCAGCTAAAGACAACCCCTAAAGCAAGTCACCAACCACCGCTGCAGCAGGTTTATATAGCAGTCTCCCAGCCTCAGCCAGTACCGGCCGAGGAATGACGGAATGTCCGTCTAACCACTGTTACTGTATGGTGCAGTCGTTAGGTGTAACGCGCCTACTGCGAGGGGGTTTTCGGCTACTTGGGATGAAAAGTCGATGAACACTTCAAGTTCGAGCGCTACATAGGTCATTCCTACTTGGGTCGGTTCTTTTTTTTTTTTTCGTCTTTTCTCTTCTTTCTTGGAGCCATTTATTTCGCCTTTTGCCAAAAAAACAAGGAGCCGCACCAATCAACGGAAGTCGACAGAAAATATATGTTTGAAAGCCAATATCATAGGTAATTGCGACAAATATCTTCTTGGATTACTTAGAGGTCCTTGAACTCACTCGATCCCACCTCCAGAACTCCATTCACTCTAAAGTCCCGACTGCTTGCCCCGACCCAGAGCTTGTACTTCCCCCTCCGCATGCGCCATTGCTGCGCAACCACATCCCAGACGCTCAAATCTCTCCTTGTCAGTTCGAAGGAAACCTCCCTCTGCTGACCGGGCACCAAAGGTCCAACCTTGTCGAAACCACGCAGCTGTCTGATTGGTGTATCTTCCTCATCCTCTGCACCAGGAACCCCGATATACAGCTGTGCAACCTCTGTGCCGTTGGCCTTACCGGTGTTTTTGACAGCGCAACTAACCACAGCGACCACATCCCAAAGCTGAGGATGCCCACCCTGAACAATCGCGATGTCCTCATCTGGGAACTCATCCAGGCCCGCCCCTGGCACCATATCCACCTTCAAATTGTCATAGCCAAAAGTTGTATAGCTCAGGCCAAACCCAAACTCGAACCTCGGCTCAATACCCTTCTTGTCGAATGCCCTGTAGTCGATGAGTAGCCCTTCGGCTGAAAAGTCATCCTCTGGGAAATACTCCTTCCTCTCCTCTTCTCCCAAACCAGCAGGGTTCGCTACCTTGCCGTAATCCTCCTCCTTCTTTGCAATGGTATATGGTAGCCTTCCCGTCGGATTAACGTGCCCATAGAGAACATCAACCAAACTATTTCCCGACTCCTGTCCCGGCAAACCCGCCATAACGACAGCCGTGACGTTGGGATGCTCAATAAAGGCGTCGACCAACCTGACGCCCGCAGAGTGAATAACTACAATCGTGTTCTTACACCACCCCGCGACATTCAACACCAACCGATCACTAAACTCATCCGTCAAGCTCGGCCTGTCAAACGTCTCCGAGGCATACGCATTAATAAACACCAAGCAAGCCTCGGCGTTCAAATACCTCATCGGATTTCCGGACCAAAAATCCCACCTCAACATACCCCCATCCTTCGCAACCCTGCTCTGGATAGCCTGAAAGGGGGAAACAACATACGGAGGCGTATTGCTTCCAGACCCTCCAGCAGTGATCATCGTGCCGTTCAAGACGTTCCATCCCCAGTTGACCTCATATCCGCCCCCGTACCGGTCCCTATTATCCCACGGCATAGCTTTAACCTCGGCATCATACCCGAAAACACAAAGAAACTTGGGCTTCCTCAGCGGCAACGTCCCTCCCGAATTCTTAACCACCACCGTCCCCGCAGCCCCAATCTCCCTGATCAGCTTCGCATGGTCCCCTCTCACATCCACCGGCTCTCTCACGTCCAGATTCGTCCCCAGCTGCGGCGTGGGAAACCCCTGGTCCTGTCCCATGAAATACCAAGCCGCCAGAATCCTCGTCACCATATCATCAACCCTTTCGACTCCGACGCTGCCATTCCTGACTGCCTGTTCCAACTTGTCGCCCCAAAACCCGGCATTCGGCATGGTCAGATCCAGTCCCGCATTCGCGCTCGCCACCCCGCTCGTCTGCCCGTCCCAATCACTGACCACGAACCCTTCGAACCCAAATTCCGTCTTGAGCACCCCGTTCAGCAGCTTGCTGTTCTGGCAGGCGTAGCTGTGGTTCGCCCGCTGGTACGAACACATGACCGCGCCCGCCTGCCCCTTCTTTAACGCGTCCATGAACGGCCAGGCGTACAGCTCGTGCAGCGTGCGGTCGTCAACCTCGCTCGACACCGCCTCGCCGTACTTATCATCAAACCGCCTCCGAAACTCCTGCTCGTTGAGCAGCCAGTGCTTCACGCAGCTCACCACCCCGCGCTCCTGCACGCCTTTGCTCACCTGCCCCATCCCGGCGCCAGATAAATACGGATCGGGCGATAACCCCTCCCAGTTCCGCCCGCCCTTGACGATCCTGCCCATGGGTCCGGCGACGGGGCCGAGGGCAACGTTTACTCCCTTGCCGCGGTACTCCGCTCCGAGCGCCAGACCGTAGGCGTGCATGAGGTCACGGTCGAAGGTGGCAGCGAGGTGAATCCCGGCGGGAAAGGCAGAGACGAACTCTTGCCCGCGGATTCCGGACGGCCCGTCGTAGAAGCATATCGAGGGGACGCCTAGTCGGGGGACGGAGCCCGTGTTGCCCACGCAGGGGCCGGAGAGGGGGTGCCCGTGGGTTACGTTTATCTTTTCCGGGAGGGTCATTTGGAGTACGAGCTGGTGGGCCTGCGAGTAGGCGGCGTGCCATTTTGGGGAGGATGTGCCGTTTGTGATTGCTTCATTTTTGTTTTGTTAGTCAGTTGGTTAATGAGAGTGGTGTAAGTGAGGGTGTATGAGTGGTGTAAGTGAGTGTTTATGAGTGGGTACAAGTGAGGTTAATTAAATGCGGCCAAGTATGAGGCAAGTATCGTAAAGTGAAGTAAAGTAAAAATTTTGAAGGCAAAACAAAAAGGGGTAAAAACATACGAGAAGGATAAACGGGCGGACTGCGCCCGTAATACGGCACCTCAGATGGCGGTTTGCTACTCCCACTGCCACTGCCACTGACAGACGATAAACTTGCATCATCTTGCACAACACATGCAGCTGCTCCCAAAAACGAAACAACAGTCTGCTTAAGGCTCAAAACCGCCTGCGCCTGCGTCTTGTCGTTCCCCGGTAGCGGCGGTCCTCCGCTCGAACCACAGTCGTGGAATCTGCGGGGCAGCTTGAGGAGACCCTTGAAGTGCTCCATCATTTACTGGTTGATGGTTGGTTGTCTGCAAACTGACCGTGTAAAGAAGAAGTTGATTGATGGAATTTATTCCTTGATTGAGACAGGCCTTGATGTTTTGTATGTCATCTAGCAAACGAGTCTGTCATTTCTCACCGCTTAATCGGTGTTGAGAAAGTTTGGTTGGGTAGCTTGGGACTTTTGCTTTGGCCATTGTGTGATCAAGGCTGACAAAAAAGCAAACAACAATGAAACGGCGGGCGAATTCTTTAGTTTTTTTTTTTTTTTTTTTTGCTGCACTTTCTTTCATTCAACAGCGCTGTTATGCAGTCAGCATCTGTCGTTACGCGCTGCTGCTTGCTGCTGCTGCCCCTCGCTGCTGTTAGCCTTTTGTGTGCCTTGGAAATAGCTTCCAACTCTTCATCATCCTATCTTCTTCTTTGTTGATAAACGAACTACCGAAAACGCCATCCCGGTCACTCACCTGGACCGGGGACCATGAACCTGTGGATCCCCTCTCTTCCAGGTGATCAAGGATAAGACTTCCAAACCTCACCTTCTCCAGGCGCCCCACACCCCGCAAGAACTGGTACACCGTACAAGCTTGGAAGATCGGGATGATGCATCTTCCTGACTCATGTTCAAATCAGTCATCACCATCTCTAGATACTTGATGTTAACCAATAAATTGGGTTTAGGTTCATTATGGACTGTGTGTGATACAGCATTTCACGCCGTGCTGGACTCAATCAGCGAAATGCAGACCTGGCCGCCGCCATTTCAGCGGTTTTAAGTGTACCAATCCGTAAGCGAACAGGAAATGAGAACCATCAATGTTTAAAACCCACCAATCAAATCAGCAGAAAAAGACAGAAAGGCGTGAAAATTACCGTTATTAATTACGCCTTTTCCCCGTTTCTCAAAACTCAAAAAGAAAATATTAAATGAGCTTTTGCAAAAGAATCATCAAACCACATCAAAAATTGAACAACTTGAAGAAATGGAGTGTGAAAAAAAGGACGGCACGTCGTTATTTACAGATTGCACAAAACAAAGATACTAATCATATCCATGGATCCAAGTCAGCCTTTTCTTTCTTTCTTTCTGTCTGTCTTTCCCCGGGCGTAATCTTATATTCGTTCTTCAAACCAATCGCTTATTTTTTCTTTTTTTATAGAATCGAAATCGGTATAATGTCTCGGCAGGCAAAGTCAAAAAGAGGCTGCTGATAATCTTAACCCGCGTCTTTGAAACAAGTTCTTGAGGAAATCCTTCATAAATGTGGCTTGTTTCTTCTTCTTCTTCTTCTTCTTCTTCCGAGTGAATGGTCCTTGGGGTTTAATGCTGTTCAGTCGCACAAAACAAATAGACTCGTATAGAAGTGATATTCCTTAGTCCCGCCCATTCTGCAGTGTAGTTAGTGTATTTAAGGGTTGGGAACCGAAAAGAGTTCCGTTGATCTGCATCTGCAAAGCCGTTGACCGTTGGGCAAAAGTCAGAAGCGAGCTTTTTTTCGACAACGATCATCGGGTGCATAACAAAAAGGTCTCATCTCTTCCTCTCCCTCTCTACCTCTCTCTTTCCATCCCTTGCGTTCCTCATCTGCAGATCTTATTAACCCCGCAAAAAAACGAACGCGTTTGAGAGCGCGCCCTGGAGGGGAAAGAATATCTTCTGGTGTTATGTTTCCTGTGTGTGATACTGTGGAAATTACACACACACACACACTTGTTTTGAAAGAGAAAAGAATCCTGGTCTTTGTGTGATTCCAATCCCAAATCCCCCGTGAAGGAAGCCAGCCCGCAAAAATAAAATAGAAATTGGTGTGATACGGGTCACATGTCCTAATATGTTGGATGATGCGGTGCTATGGTGCAAGGTGCTGTATGTAAGGATGCAGTACGACCCAAAAGGCAACACACATACAACACTGCAAACAGAACCTGTTAATTGGTGCCGGCTTCGGATGGGTTGAACGGGAATCGGGGCACATCTCCTCTTCTGGCCTTTTGTCCCTTTCCCCCCCTTGTCAAAGATTCGATATCTTTCTCACACCACCTGCCCGAATTGTTACTTTCTCCATCGTTCCATCCATCCCCCACCATTACCCGGAAGCATCTGTTCCAAGGCCGCGGAAATTTGGCACCACAGCGAATTTGTTGCCACGAGGCTAGCTGCACCGGTTTCGCTCGCTGGCTTGAATTATAGTTTCAACTTTCAGCCCTGAAATGAAGGGGGCCCTTGTCCATCATGTCCACTCATTCGAAATCCACTTTTATTCTCGTCTCCCAAAATCTTGTCACTAACAAGACTTTTTCTTTTAACCTTGGCAAGGTTCTCAAAATCAAGGCCTTAATTTTTATTTATTTTTCGCTTGTGATCCGCAATGTTCGCTTGCACTGACATCATCCGAATCCTGGTATATTTGCTTCTCAGCTCGTAATACGAAACGAGGCACAAAGAAGAAGGAAGTTTGTGTGATGTTGGGTTGTGCACTCGGACCTTATGTTGCCAAAGTTTGATGTGTAACGGAGAAGAAAACAAATGGCACTCGGCATGTTTTACGGCGAGGAGTGGTTTGTCGGTGCCGATTCGCTGATTGCTTCCTGATGCTAAGGTGACTCCAAATCCCTCGAGCGGCGCTGTGTATCGCAAGGCTCCGACAAAAGAGATCGAATGAGATCCAGCGATCCCTTGCAGAGGAAGATCTTCAACACTGGATGAGGGTTGTCTCGGAAATCTCGATTCTGCCCCATTCAGCTCAGGCGCGTTTATGTAAATCTTACTCCCTCAACTAGCACAAGTAAGTATTAGTGTGTAATGCAAAGTCTAGGAGGGAAAAACAAACAAAACCGGACGAGTCCATTGTTTGACCTGGAACGAATGATCGGATGGAGGACAAGACCCAGATTTTCTTTTCCAGGGGTCACTCGTGGGAAGTGGAGGTTCGAGGACAGATCCCGGATGCATCATTCCTCTCTGGGTCAAGCGTCAGGAACAGCCGTTTAATTGGACGCGGAAAGCATTGACTGACCCGTGTTGGTGGGACGGGAACTGCGCGGTTAACGCCGACAAGGGGGTGAACATAGCAGTTCTTGACTTCTGACACGGGCTGCACGTCAGTCACAAACCCCAAGAAGAACCCCTGAGTCTGTATCGTACGGATTTCTTTTCATCATGGCCGCATCATCTTGTTCAAGACTACCTTGTAGAGAACTGCTGCAACCTCTCAATCTTTATCAGTCGGCTCGGGTGTTCTTGCCGTCAACGTCAATGCGTAGCAACCTCCCGACGCCGTCGTGACATCGGGCATATTTTGTGCTATAAAACAGAAAGCTTTGGTCTCGCTAGACCGGTCCAATCCGACACCGCAAGCCACCTTGGATTGGCAATGTCCAGTGTCAGGTGCCATCTGAAGATCGTCGTTCTTTGCTCTGAGGGATGCAGGCACCCAGCACGCAAGTTGACCACTCGAATCCGACATTTGGCGTTTGCATTGTTGATTCGTTTGCATCTGTTGAAACTACACTAGGTTAGGTTGACTTCCGGGGAGAAGCGGGGTGTGTGCTCCCCCCGCGTTGTTGCCGCCTGCAGATGCGCCCAAAGGTGATTTGGCTTGGATGGCTTGACAGGCTCGCGACGTGCCGCCAGTGGGAGTTGAAGTCCTTGGTGATTGTTGGGGGTCATTCCCATCACTCGCCACCTTGTTCCCCCAATTACCTCCGTATTCGACCGTGGAGATCTCTCGGTGGTGGAAAATAGTGGTCGGTCGGCCAGTGGAAATGGCGTTCTCGGAACACTCCCGGCATGTCGCTCAATGCAGGTACCGGCCTGCAGTGCGACCCCCAACTCGCCTACAGCGGCTGCTCTCATTGCTATAGTGTGGTACACAGCAAAGAAAATGTATTTGCTGATGAGACTCAGAAAAAGCATCACCATGCAGGGGTTGGCTTGGCAGCTGGAGGTTTGGACGCAGGTTTGCTCCGGGCCTCTTTCGAGAACACTTCCCGCCGCATTAAGAAAGGGGTTGTCGAAAAGGTGAGAGTGCAAACGGACAAAGTATGGTACGTATGGGGGTAAGCTGCGGGGGTCGCAGCGTTATGCGTAAGATGCAGTGCCGCGGTATGTCTCCCCCGCCGCCCGCCCGCCTTGGGATGTCGTCAGTTGAAGAGTTGTAGAAAGCCGTTTCTTTGAGACCTCTTCCAACGCTACGATACTCCGTCGGAGCGAATAACCCGAATCTGAAATCATGGGAATCGAGATCATTGGAGGGGAAAACCAGATACCAAGAATTTAGAAAGAACCCCCTGGTTTCCCTGCAGACCGGAACCGTAAATTTAATGTTCGAAAATCGTCTCGGAACACACACCACTCAACAAAAAGAGGGGTCATGGCGATGCTGGGCCACCAAGTTTTATCAGTCGGAAATGGGAGGCACTGGCCAGTGGTTTCTTTGTTCTGTTTCCAAAATTTCTTCTTTCCCCCATGTTATTTGCTAGAGACACGCCGCCTCCACCCCGCACCAGTGCGCATCTGGCAATCAACCAATCAGACAATTTGACCATCCTCATTTCCAAAAGATGCCCCGAGTGCACAGACGGAAAATGCTCCTTTAGCACTCTAGGAAGTGGAGTGAAGTGAACCCCTGTCTTACTCCCCTTTCCGACGCTGGCCAATGGCAAATCCCAATTCCAGGATGTCGCCTGTTTGTAGATGCACGCCCCTTTCCTGGTTTGACAGAAAGCTCGATCCTGGCTGATCTCCACTTGAGCGCTGTGAGCGGTGCGCCGTTCTTGCCCTGGCTCCTGGGCTCCTGGCGGATGGGCCTGGCTGGGTCACTCTTCAGTCCCATTGTCCTGCGCCCGTTCCCCAGATCAAAAATCTCATCGGATCGCAGTCGACTCGCTCCGTTGCTATCCCAAAAACTTGTCTCGTCGTCCTTCTCCGCACCTGATCGAGTGTGTCGCCGTTGTCATCGTCGTCCTCCTTGTCGCTCCTTTTTCGCGCGTCCTGGTAAAGCTAAGATAGCTTGTTGACCCAACTTGTTTTGGTTTCATTTCTTCTCATCCACTCATTTTCGAGGCCCTCATTTGCCCCCTCAAAAAGAAACCCAATCACGAGACCGACAAGTCTTCATTCCAAGAACCGACGCGAGCCCGTCTTCCTCGGACCACTCCTTTTTCCATAAGCACTCAGCAACACAAAATTTCATATACTGTCCGTTTCGAGTCGAGACATAGTCACCGATTCTCTCCTGCGGCCAGCCTATCTTGCAGGGAACCATCCACGGGACGGTGCAGCATCACAGTGTCACCGACAAAAAGAAAAGACCCCGTATTGAACCCTAACCACACATCGACTCTACGGTCTTCGCCTACTGATTTTCAGGCCATAATTTCGACTCGGTCAGGCACTCGGTAGCCTGCTGGTCCAACATTCATGAACAATCTCGGCGGCTAGGTGGATTCCTGCTGCTGGTAGCATCAACAGGTGCAGCCGTATTGATGGTGAGTGACCGCCGATCAATATCTCATTGTCTTGCAAGAGGGGCAACCGTTCGCTAGAGCCTATATGCCCCTCAAACGATATCTCACCCGGGCTCCTGGAATTGGGTTCCATGAAACGCACAACCAAGCACTGAAGGGAAAAAGTCTTAAGCCCGGCTGAAGTCGTCGACTGTTACCTTTTGCCCCTGATGGTAGATCTTTGGTCTGCTTATTGTACTGACGGTTTCCTTCTACCTTTAGACAGCCTGATTCGATCATCAAAGTTGTATTCGAGTTTTACACATTCCTTTAGTTCGTTTCTCGAGTCAAGCAGGACAACACCTCCCCTCTCGAAGCGCCACTCGCTACAATGAATCGGTTCAGGACAAAAAAGAAGGTGAAGGAAGCAAAGGAAGCAAAGGAAGCAAAAGAAGCAAAAGAAGCAAAGGAAGCAAAGGATGAGTTTGTTCATATCATTCGTCCGAGCGAGGAGTCGGAGCAGTCGTCTTTCCGGGGGTTCCTCGGTCGCAAAAAGGTTCAACAAGAAGAGGTCAAGAAGGAGTTTGACCTCTCGACGGCTCTCCCCTCGGATGACAATTTCCGGACGAGTTTGTTGATGTCAAATCTCTCAGCCCGGTTCTCCATGTTAAGAGAGCAAGATGACCCCAACACCAAAATTGGAAAGGCCAGCGATGATAGTGTCTTGTACCCAAAGAGACAATCACGAATGGCAGATTTCGGGTTTTCTGGGGGTGTTGGCCTTTCCGATATTGCAGAGGTTGAGTCGCTCAAGACTGCTCATTTTCTCCGCAAGGATTCGTTTGCCTCTGACGACACTGGCGGTGGAAGCGTCATGAATCGGTCCAAGCCGATTGACGGGAATGTTTTGTTTGGTGGACGGCAGAAGATATACAAGATTCCGGCTGGAGCGAAATCCACGGGAGGAGGATTGAGTGGACGGGCACTGTATGACGACGATGTTCCAATGTCTGCCTTCCAGCGATGGAGGTTAGAAGAGAGGGAGAGGTCGCAGGAGAGAGAGGTCTCCCTTGAAAGGGGCAGCACCGACTTGGACGGGGCCGGTGACGAGAGCGAGCATGCGAGAGCGCCATCACCCATTCTGTCTGCATACAACAGCAAGCGTGAGACAAATTCAACAACATCCTCAGCTTCTATCATGGCTCGCAACTCTACCGCCGCGACCTCAATAACATCGCAAGTAGCCGGGAGTGTGAAGGACGCACCGATATCTACCCCAACGTCGGCCACTTCAACTACTGCACCGGAGCGTCTGGTTACCCGGACGAAAAGACTTTACGAGCAAAGTCTGACGCAAGATATACAGGAGCAACAATCCTCAGCTCTCTCCCGCCTCGACACTCTTACGCGACAGAGACCCTTTGCTTCTAATGCTCCGTCTCCGATTGAACGGTCGCTGAACGAGAGGCGCGCGCTCTTGGCCAAGGCCAGCGCCCCCAACATGAGGTACGGTAGCTCTTCGGCAGCAAGCACTTCCACCTCTCCGGTAGACTTGGGAGTCAAGGTTGCTGCTCAGCCTGAAGTTAAGCCGAGCTTTGGAGCCGCTCCGCCTCTGAGCCCACCTGTCAGCGAGACTGGCGAGATGTCAATTCTGCCAATTCAGCCCAATGACGTCGGCAAGGCTACCGCTCTGGGCATATTCCAAAAGCCCTCACAACCCTATGATGAATCAAGGTATGCGGAACGTCAAATACAGCTGAATCAAGGTCGAGACACACCGTCACAGAGACTCCACACCGAATCCGACGCGACCAGCCGCTCGCTGTCTTCGGCAACTACTAAAGCAAAGCCAGAGTCCACCCAGACACAGTCGACCATGCAAGAGGAAGGCTTGCCCCCGACACCTGTGCCCGACTCCGAAGTTCCAACACCTAGCCTCTCGGCTCTGCTCGCACCAGAACTAAACATTGAGCGCCCAGCTGACGAGGATCATCCGGCTTTCAGAGCGTCAGCGTTGCCAACGCCTCTTTCTGGGGCAAGCAAGACTAGCAGTGAACCCTTGGCCATTTCACAAGAGCAGCCCGGTGTTTACATTGAGAAGCCCATGAATTCACCAACACTTGGCGTTCCGTCGTCAGGTCTTAGCGGAATGGTGCGTCAACATCTCCGTTCCGAGAGCACAGCCTCCTCAATCTATGAGGGAGGTCGTCCGCAGACTTCTGGTCGCGATTCTCGCTTTCACTTGGAACAACCCTTCAGTCCGTCTCTCGTGGAAGACTTGGCAAGCAGGTCAAATCCGTGGATGAGTTCTGGGCACTCTTGGGCTGTTTCATACTATGGAAACAAGGAGAGCCCCAAGCTTCCACCACCAGCAACCCCCGCCGTGGAGGCAAAGGAACCTGAACAATCAGCCAGCGTTCCGGAAGAGCAAACGGACGGGTTTGCCAGCCAACTAGCGGATGCTCGTCGCCGTGTTCGTGAAAAGCTGACATCATTCGTTGAGTCTGACAGCACTGGCAGCAGATCCGGATCACCTCGTCCGCCTTCCGAGTCATCCAAGGACCTAGGAACTCCAGCTTCGACAGCCTCTCTGGGCCTCGGTATTCTCAAGTCTTCTTCTAGCAAGAGTTCTCTTGTTGACCGAGCCCGGCCTGTGAACCCCCCCAAGCCTATCAAGATGCCGATGCTCGGGATTGGGGCAGCCACTATGAGCAGCTCACCACTACCGGGTAAGGAGTCGTTTGATGACAAGGAGGTCTTGCAAACAATGAAGGAAGAGGTCTCTCGTGAGGCAGAGTCTCAGTCCACTCGTGCCTCATCAGAGAGCGCAAACAATGATGAAGATGACGACGGCGCCGCTTCGAACCCAGGCTTGAGAGCGTTCAGACAGGCCAGGCGAGAGCTGCAAAGGCGGAGAGAGCTTGAGACTCTTGCGCGGCACCAAATGTCACAAACCTCGCACCAAAAGGAGCAAGTTCTCGACCAGCCATTTACGCCTCAGCCACCACCGAGAGGTGACCGTAACGGAAGACAGCGGACGCCCAGCAGGGAGAGGAAGCCACCTCCGGTTGCCTACCGACAGCGTGCGCCGAGTGACGAGTCCAAGTATTACAACTCGCCCGGCGGAGAACGTGAGAGAAGCGGCTCGGAGAGCAATGGTCGATCGAACAGCCGTCCTCCCCGTCTGAGGCCACAGGATCAACTGGCCCCAGGCGCCAGACAGCCCATGATGCGCTCTCCTGGCCTCCCTGGCACTGACATTAAGGGATCGCCTATTATGCCGCCCCATCCATATCCCGGCCGTGGAGTGCCGTCCCCGGCACCATCTCCTCACTTGAACCAGGCGAGATCAGCTGGGAATCTGGCAGTGCATACCGGCCGTCTTGGTCTTGACGCACACTCTGGTCAGCCTTCTCCCATTTCACCCATGGGATTGCCTTCCCCCGCGCCGTACGCTGCTCAGGGCCAGCCTGGTTCCCCAATTGGGTCTGGTCCGTCGTTCGGATCGCGACCACGACAGTCTTCAACTTCGAACTCGCCGGCACTTGGTCCGGTCAATGGTGGGTTCAATGGTGGTCAGATGAGGCGGGCCATTGACAAGAGAGAGATCTCGGAGCCCACGTTCATGTCATCAACAACCCGTGTTCCTACAATGAACTTGCCTCAAGGTTCTCAAACTCCCGGTTCCAGGTCCCGCTCTAATAGCCGCGGCCCCGCGCCACCTGTTCCTCCTATTAACCCTCGTCGCATGCGCCATGGTTATGAGGATGCCTCGTTGGCTGCGCCCAAGCTTCCCTACTCCAACCAGAACAACAACAGCGCCACAAGTCTGGACTTTGAGGAGAACCGAAGCGCCTTCTCCGTCAGTGACGACGAGGCCGGTGGCAAGCCTGATAGACGACGACTTCGCAAGGCTCCTCCTCCTGATGTTCGAGGACAGCCGGGGAGAGACAACAGCCCGCCTTATCTCGCCAAGGGTCGTCAAGGTCAAGGAAACCGGATGACGTTTCACCCAGGTCCTGGAGGAATGATCTAATACCCGAAAATACATACACTGATATCACAAAACTGGCCAACGCCACACCACAAATTTTCCTTGTATTGCAGCGTTGCATCGCCGAATCTATTCGCTTCTAATACCCCACCCATTCTTGGACATTTTTGTCTCGATTTATTCGTTTTCTTTTCTGTTTTCTCTTGCATTTATGGACGACTAGCGCAGGCAAAGTCATATGAGGCTTATGAAACCGAGATACCTCTGTAAAACTAGAATTTTGTTTGAGGGTGTTGGTTTGCTCCTTTTCTTTTTTTAACTTTATTCATGCTGGGACGGAATCTGGGGTTTCGGTGGGAGGGGAAGGGCTGGATCATGGTCTTTTTTTTCCGGCAAAAAGAAAGCGATATCCCTTTTTTTACACTTCTTTGCTCATTAGGCCAAGAGCCTTGGGTTTGTGTCCACCTTATTGGCTGCTTGTATGTACGATGGATGGATGCCGAGTTTTCTTTATTTTTTCTTTTGATAAGTAGCACAAAAGTTATTTCTCGGCATTTGAGGGAAATGCAGAGCTTTATAAGAATGATTACAAAAGTTGTTATTCTCTAACCAATCGGGTTGTCTTGGATGTAGAATGTGAATGTCGTATGAGGGATGTTGTTAAACGACCGGTTACCTCCATTTAATGGCTTGTCTGATCGATTAGCGGCCCGGATTCCGGAGTGGGATTTCCGATGTTTTGCCAGATTAACACGTCTTTTAAAGAGGGGCAAGGGGCATTTGTCGGCTGATAGGTCAGACTCAGAACAACCGTCTACCTTTATTCCGTATCATTCTCCCCACTTTGTCTCTCCTGGTTTATCTCCACTTCTTCACGCCGCTCCCTCGTTTGACAAACGATTTGAACGTCACTCATCTTTGAAAATCAGCCTTGAAGATCGTACACGGCATCAGACATCTAACTACGTACATCAATTTCAACTTGAGTATCAATATCGGCATCAACATCAACCATTGACACCAAATTGAGGACAACGCCCAGGACATATACATATTTATCAGCAAAAAAAACAATGGCATTCATCCGCCCTTATGAACCGAAAGACGCAGAAGACTGCAAGTATATCGTATGTGTTTTTTTAAACCTTCTCTCCGAGACAATTTTTTTCTTGTTGTAGTGTTTATCTAATATTATAACAAACAAAAAGTGTCGAGCAACACTTCCCCCCTCCCTCTCTTCATCACCCCAAGCGACCGCAATGTCCCCATACCTCTGGACCCTCCAGTTCCTCCACCTCTCACCTTCCACCTGCTTCGTCCTCGACGATGGACAAGGTAAAGTGGTCGGCTACGTCATCGGAACCCCGGACGTGTTTGACTTTGCGGACAACTACCACAGGTACGTCAGCGACGTTTTGCAGTCCCCCCAGGGGTTGAAGGACGTTCCCCCGCCGAAGCAGCTGGACGTGCTGGAGAGCTGGACTAAAACTGACGACGGGACTGTGAACCCCGTCTGTCTGGCGCAGACGGCGTACAAAGTTGAGTGGCTAGTTTTAGACGGCGTGGAGGGTAAACGGGACTTGGTGGAAAAGTACAGGGCCATGATGCACATTGATTTGCTCGAGGGGTATCAGGGGAAAGGATGGGGGAAGAAAATGATTGAGCGGTTCGTCGAGAGTGTTAAAGGGAGCAATAAAGGGGGGGTAAATTGGGGAAAGGGAATACAGATTGGCGTGGCGGGGGAGAATACCAAGGTGGTCAAGTTTTATGAAAAGGTTGGGTTCAGGGTTTATCCGGGGGGGGAGAGGGAGGGAAACGTTTGGATGGTTAGGGATTTGTAAAAAGTCTGTTAAAAGCGTGGGTGGGTGTAAAGGGAAATTAGGGTATTTGAGAGTCAAAGAGAGTGAGTGCTGGCGGTATGAGGAATGGAGTGCACTCTTTAATCCTTGCGTACATGCCTACCTTTGCTACTATGAATTTAACCGCAAATAAACTACTACTTGTATGTGAGGGAGAGAAAAGGAGATAGTAGACTCGAGTAATGTTAAGTTTTGATTGATTTAAACCTACTACTAGTCTTTCCATCTAACCTCATAGATTTTCATAGCCCAAGAAAGACGAGTTGGTTTGTGTGGTTCATATAATATAATATAAGATTCCTTTCATTATTTTTTTTTTCAACACCTAGTCTATTAAAGGCGAACGGAGAAGTTCTATATCAACAGAATCAACGCGGCTTCCATTTGCAAAGCTATATAACTAGCGTGACCAAGCCAGGCGGCTGCCATTGTTGAACGTTGGCCACCATTCCAAGCTAGATCTTGGCTCACCAGTCTGCTCCTAATAAATCTCACCCATGACTACTCTCTCCTCTACCAAGTAATTCATTTTCAAATCCGGGGCCATCAAAGCGATCATCAGTATCAATTCGGATATACAAAGCCTCTTTCTCGAGGCGGTTGTAGCGCCACCAAAGCGGCGACCTGCCGTGCTTGTCCGTGCTGTTCACCACGGCACCGCGATTAAGTAGCAACCTGGCCAGGTCGCTACATGCCCATGTCGAAGAAGCGGCCCAGGACAGCACTGACCTCCCGGCATAATCTTCAGAATTGACATCAGCCCCCTTATTCAACAGCGCGGCTGCGAGGCCGTCCGAGAACTTGCTTTGCTCTGCGGCATACGAAAGCAGCGTTCTCCCGAACTTAGATCTGCTTTCAATGTCTGCCCCGTGTTTGCACAGAAACCAGGCAGTTTCAAGATGGAAGAAGGGGGATTCAAAGTGAAACGACAGGACGGTCTGGTCCTCGTTGTCCCTGGCGTTGATGTCGGCGCCTCTATCGATAAGCAGCTCCAATATCTCGACGTCGGCGGCACATCTGGCAGCATAGGCTAACGGGATAAACCCGAACAGGTCTCTGCAATTTACGTTGGCGCCGAGGTCGAGCAGCAACTTGACGAGCTCAAAAGAGCGAGACACTAAAGCTGAGAACAAGGTATCAACTTCATCCCCCGAGTCATAATAACCAGTACGCCCCCTGCAAGCGATGTGTAATGGCGTCTGCCCATCTTTACGTTGTGCCGAGATATTGGCTCCATGATAGAGGAGGAGCTGTATAACCGCGGTATTCTTGGTTATTGCGGCGTAAAATATCGCTGTCTGGCCAAGATCGTCCTTGGCCTCGACATTCGCTCCTTTGTCGAGCAGAAAATGCATAAGCGCAAGGTTCTCCCTTCGTACGGCTATAGATAGCCCTGTGGCGCCTCCGCTGCCGACTGCTTCAATCTCAGCCCCTCTGTCTAAAAGGAATTTGACCATGGCAAGGTCCCTCATTTCGCAGGCAACAGGCACCGGATAGTAGGTATGCGACCGTTTGAGAATTTCAGCGTTATGATCACACAGAACCTCCACAGTCTTCAGCTGACGAAACAATATTGCCGTTGTCAGCGGTGTGTGGCCGTCCGAGTCTTCTTCCTCAAGATTAACCCCGTGCTTAACCAGCAGTCTAACAATCTCCAAGCCCCATTCTGCGCGGCAGGCGTTGGCCAGAACCGACACGTCGACGACGACTTTTCTTTTTCGAAAAAATAAGAGTCCACCCCAGCCCCGACCTCTGGCCAGTATTCGAGAGATGTCGGTGAACCCGTAAGCTGCAGCCCACGACAAAGCCGACCAACCACTTGAATCACAGGCATCGATGTCGCATCCCCTTTCCTTGACCAGAACTCTGACGGCCGCAGTCAGGCCGAGTCGCGAAGCAAAAACAAGGCCTATTCGTTGTGGTTCCACTGTCTGAGCGTGGACCTGATACCAAATTGGACAAGAATTCTCGATACTGTGGCATAGCTTGACCAGAAGTTCGGTTAACTGTTTGTTTCCTTTAACCCTCGTGCCAGACTCTCGCACGTGAAGGGGGAAGTTTACAGCGGAATAGCCAAGGAATAAATGACGGTCGGTGATGGCTTCAACATCAGGCATAGGGGTGGTGTTTCCATCATCTCGGTTGACAGTCAACGACACCTCTCGAAAATTCAGGTGCCGGATGCAGACGTTCGCGAGCAGGTAGTGCGACTTTTTAAGATCTATCGTGTGTTTCCAGTTCCCGGCCTTGTTGGGGCTTAGGCTTCTGGGGTGCTCCGAGTTCTTCCCGTAGGCGCTCTTGACGAGGAACTCCCTTGCTGTCTGGTGGAGCAGGTATATCTTGCTGTTGACGATCGTGACAAACAGACCGCAGACACTCCGTAACCGCCGGCGAAATCGAATCTCGTCCATCAGGTTCACCTCTTCGTAAGTCGCATCTTTGTCTCGTAGGTTAGCGGCAAAGTTCATCTCCTGTACAGTCACAGGCCTCCCTGCCGCCACAATCACCTGAAGAAACCGTCGAGCTTCTCCCCAGTCCGTGCTCGAGGACAGAATACGCTCGTATGCCTCGTCGACCGTGACGGGAAGCGTCGAGATGGCATTAATGATGCCCTCTTTGTCAATATCGACCTCGCTCTCAAGGTGTCTCAGTGTCAGGTAAACCCAGAGATACGTCCGGTGAGGCACGCGAAATAGCTCTTGCAGCAGGCGCTGACGGTCAGCCGGTGCAAGGTTGAGGCGCGCGTTGAGACTTTCAACCCGGGCTCTGATAAAAATGTCAATTTCTTTGGATATTTTGGCGACTTCGTGCTCGTTCTCCCCGCCCAGATGCATGACTGAGAGTCCCGCACTATCGGAAAGCTGAAAGCCGTGGCGGATCGAGTCATAAGGACGACTGGTCATCAAGAAACGCAAGTTGGGGCATTTACCGGACCGGTTCAAAGTGTCGAGACCGGCGGCAAATTGAGACCGTGTGCCATCTTCGCACTCGTCAAGGGCATCCCAGAGGCAGAGTATCTCGCCAGCACTCTTGTGCTCGGCAGCTTCGATGAGGATGTGCCACAGATCGGAAAAGGACCTGGTGAGTCGCTCTGAATTGCTGGAGAGCTGACCGCGGACGTCGTCCGAGAACAGAGCAGGCTGCTGTCTGAACAGCTGGTGCAGGACGGAGCACACGGCGCTGACGGCATCTCTTTGGTCCTCAAAGTCGTCTTTGAAGAAGAAATAGCACGTGGTTCGGGTTGGCGTGTTGGGAAAGACTTCATCGACCAGGAACCGAGCCAGCACCGATTTCCCGCAGCCAGGATCGGCAGACACCCAGAGCGCCCTTGAATTTCCGTCCCGCCATTCGCAAAAGGTCGGATGCCCCAAAAACCACTCACAGGTGCCTTCTATACGCTCCGGATTACGGTCCTTTCGGTCTCTGTAAGGCGTAGTTTTGAGTCTTGCCAGCAGGACATGGTCGTTAGCACTGAGGACTTGTGTTCGGTACGGCGATGCCGTCCGATAAGTCGAGACCGAGTCTGCCGAACGTCAGCAATTTAATCTTCAAAGTGCCAATTTGTACATGTACTTACACGGACTCCAGTGTTGTAAGAACTCTTTCGTGGCAGCGCTCGCGGTCGTGGCAGCATATGACTGAAATCTCTTGTTTTTATGGCTGTCTGCGTAGTCACAGATGCTCTTGATGACGAGGTAGTTTGGAAACACGGTACACATTCCCGCCCCTTCCATCTCGAATGCAATCGCCCCCGTCCTCTTGGCTATCTCATCCCGGACTTTCCCGGACCTCATCACCGTGTCTCCAGATGCCATCAAGCCAAAGTGAACGGCAGGAGTCTCCAGGTCCACCGCATGTCTGAGATTGGCTTCTATTACACCCCCGCCGCCCCCTTCTTTGTCGAAGCACCCAAGTTCACCACATGCCATTCTGATCGACTTATCACAAACTTTGTCATCCATGCAATCCTCACACTCTCCGGTCTTGCGGTGTTTGTGCAAATAATCCGGCGCAAAAAGCTTGTCCCCCTCGCGGCCAGGAAACACTGCAAAGTCCCCGAGGGTTTGCTGGATCCGTTCGAGATGCTCGGCGATATTCTTCCGCAGCAGAGCTCTCCCCTGCAGAGTTTTAAATTTCGCAACGACCGAGGAGACGTCCAAGCCGAGAGGCCGGGGAGGGTCAATGGGGTGGTACCGGTCGGCGAGCTGTTTTCCCAAGTCGTACTGGACGATACCCTCACTAAACACAACGTCTCCAAGGAGCGCCTGCTTCCCGTCAGAGGCCACTGGGACCCCGCCGCATATTCCCACCATCAGGGCGAGTCGTAGGTTTGGGAAGCTTCGGTCGAGGTGTACGGCGACGGTCGCGGACGTGACCTTGCCCATTCGAGCCATATGGACGAGAACGACGCTGTGGCGGCCGATCGAGCCAACCGAGTATGCGTTTGCGTCTCTGGCTGCCATGTTGAGTCTCGTGGCATCCCAGGTTGTGTCGAACAGTGCGGCAACGGCGGTCGCTTCGACTGGTAATGCGCACATGATGGCAACACCAAACTCGTGACGGTCAGGGGGGGAACCCGACGAACTTCGTGCGGGCGAACCTGTCGGGATCATTTTGTTTATCATGAAATAAGCATCGAGTGTTGATTAAATGCCAAACTTTTTGTTCCAGCGGGTTCAACCTTCATTGTGGTAATACCTGTCAATTCTTTGCTGGTTGGACCGGTCGATAGCGAAGTGTTGCTAGAGACTGAGAGGCTGGGAATGGCTGATTCATCAGAGAGCCTTGCCGAGGGGTACATAATGCCTTGTCAGGGAGTTGGGGACGCCACAGCGCCTAGCTCCTTCCACTGAGTGGTAGCAATATTGAGACTCAAGAGCTGACGTGGATCCATACGAAGCGTTGCTGCTGAGTCCCTTGAATGCTGTCTTGGCAGGGGAGATCAACGCACCCAGATGTTCAAGGGCACGTGGTAGACAGGTTTTCTTGTGCCAGTGGTACTACCAGGAAATTCTTAAGGTGGCACAAGAAAAGCTGTCCACCACATTGGGGGGGGGGGGGGGGGGGGGGGCGCCGGCAAAAACATCGTGAGGGGGGGAGAATGGGACGGCCGGGAATAAAATATTGACACACCCAGATTAATAACAAAACCACCCAATCTCA
>MU867077.1:0-22595 GCA_033725935.1 Cladorrhinum sp. PSN259
TTCTTTCTTTCTTTCTTTCTTTCTTTCTTTCTTTCTTTCTTTCTTTCTTTCTTTCTTTCTTTCTTTCTTTCTTTCTTTCTTTCTTTCTTTCTTTTGTCTTCTTTCATATATTGAACCTTGGTCTTCTTTCGGGTTAATTCTATTTGCCATAAATGAGGGCAGAGATTTGTAGATAGTATTATATCCCTTCGTCATATCATTCAGGAGTTTATTTTACCCCCTTGAAAGAAAACTGTCCGATAAGATTAGAAAAATGAACCCATTCGAATATTCCTTCGAACTATCCAACAGTATAAGAAAAGAAAAAAAACTGCATCTGACTAGGTGTTAACTTGAGATTTCTCTATTCCTCTCTATACTAAAGTCATAACTGAGACCCCGAAATAGGTTGCTTGCTAGCTAGCTTTATTTCCCTTACCTCACTCGATAAGGAACCTAAATACAAGAATTTCTGTCTCTAAATATATATACAAACACAGTCATCGCACAACATCACCCATGCTGCGTATCATCCATCTAACCTCTCCATAATAAGACGGACGACCGACTTCCCTTACCCTCTCTTACTAATGCGCCTTCTCACTCTGTGCCTTCTTCGCAGCCTCCTTTGCCAATTTCTCCCGCCTGGCAATCTGAGCCTCAATACCGATACCGCCAAATACCAATCCGACGCCCAGCCACTGCATCTGCGAGAGGCGATGTCCGAAGGCTACCACCGACAGAATCATGGTGAACATTTTGCGGGTTACTGTTACTGTCACCAGCAGTACTGAGGAGAAGGTTGAGAGGGTGTGGACTACAACAGAATATTAGCCCTATCCTGACAAAAACATACGCACAAGATAGATGAGTAGGGTGTGGTTGGTGGAGAGGATAAATACTCACAAATAAAAACCTGTCCCACGCACCCGCAAACAGCGAATCCCAAGACATCCCTCCACACGGCCGGATACCGTCCCAAGAACTCCAGCGCGGCCTTCAATTCCCCTCCCCGGTTACCGCCCACCGCAGCAGCCATACCGAACCACTCCCCCAAGCTTGTACCAGCCAACCATGGACTTAAAAGCAAGTACGACCCCGTAACAGCCGAACCAAGCAAGTTATTAGCAGCCATCATTTGCGGGCCGGTATAAGGCTGGAAAGTTTGGAAGATGTAATCCTGAGTAGAGTTCGTGAGTCCGTCAAAGAGGAGGTTGATGCCCAGCAACAACATTCCCCAGCCTGTTTGTCCCGAGTTTGATGCTCCCGCCTTTTTCTTGCTGCCAGAGTGGAGGGTGAACACCGCTACCCCCAAGGTAACTGCCGCCACTACCAAGTACTTGTAGAGTGGATATCTCTTCCGGAAAATAGTAATGTGAAGGAACATGACCGGCAGTAACTTGCACGACTTTGCAAGAATGAACGTGATGTAATCGATGTGCGCCAAAGCCGCATATCCAAACGGTGCTGCCAGCGCGTTGGTGAAAGCGACGAGCAGTAAAGGCGGTAAGATACCCTTGTTAGGAATGATGGGAGGGACCGGCTTTCCCTTGGGCGTGGAGAGGTAAGTGAATAACAGCCCGCCCAATCCGGCAAAGAGACTCTGGATGGTAAGCAAAAATACTGGAAACTTGAACTTCTCTCCCTGAGCAGTCGCCGAGGAGTAATGTAAAGTTGTGGTGAGCTTTTCTTGGAGGTATGCCCATGTCAAACTAGATACAACAAAACAAAAGTCCGCCAGTCAGTCATACATATATATATATACTGTGGGAAAAGGGGAAGGAAGGAAGGGAAAGAAGACGAACAATGAAGCATAAATCCCGGCAACATCAACAACCAGCGTCACGATCCCTGCTTCCTTTTTCTTGCTGCTCACTGTCGCGCGGGTAGATTTTGCTTTCGCGACGGCACCATTATCGACGCCATTGATGCCATCTGCTGCAACAGCAGCGTACGTGGGAACCTCCTCCTTCTCATCTGCTGCCGACCAAGACGGCTCGCGTCTTATTGGGATGTTTTTCGTGCGAGCCATTGCCGACGGGAATCGCGAAGCCAAAACGCAAGCAAATACAGCGTTTCGTGTGTGTATGCGTGTGTGTTCTCGAGTATTGTATCAATCGATTGGTGCGTACGGTATGTGGAATGCGCTCGTCGATATGCAAATGCGGGTCGTGAACCTCGATGGACAGGTTCGTGGGGGTGAATGGAGAGACGCGACTCCAGGTTTTGAACGAATAAAGCAATCGTGGTGTGCAAAAGTAAAATTGTCTAAAGAGATGAACAAAAAGACTCCAAGTTCGAGTCAATTGAGAACCACGCGCCAACACAGGAATTGGGTTTGAAGATTATTAGAATTAAAATTCCTCTCATAGACAATCTGGCCAAATCGCATCTTTCAGCTCACCCTGACAATGACGGTGGAGCCCACGCCGCCCACACCGTCACAACGTCGTCCAATCCGGCCAGGGTGGTCTTTTCGGGGCCTGACCCCTGACCAGCCGCTAACTCACTAACCTAAAATAACTTCAACTCAGCGGCTTCCATTGCCGTTAGGGCCGCTTTCACATCCGCTTTTTCCTTTTTTTGTTTTGCGGGGTTCGACCTGCCGGCCTCCGGCATTGGGACACGCACATGGATCATAGAATTTCTGGGGAAGCCAAGAATCACTACCATTGGACTACAACATTTATATTAAACAGCTTTTTCATCATCATCGTATCTTCCAACTGCTTGTTGTTTTCTACACCTAAATGCTCGTCTAGACACATGCCTCTCTCCTTAGTGAGATTCAATTAAGCCATTGAATGACGATTGGTTGGGTAGATGGATCGCCTAGTTGTGTTCTGGTGTTTCGGCGGCCAAACTGAAAAAATGTCGTATGGGAGAAAGTCCAAGTTCATGGGGGGGAAATGATGGCGAAGAATGTGATAGTGTTTGTGGTTTGAGAGAGTAATGTTCTGGTTATCTTGGACTTGTTTGCAGTGGTCAATCTCGATTTTGCTGCGAACCCGCAACAAGGGAGATTCGTATAGCCGGTTCATTTTCACCGATCATAGTGAATAAGTGAGTGTGTGAGTGAAAACCGGTTCAAAAATGAAATAGAAAGAGTCCGGTGAAATGCTTTTGGTAAGAAATTTCATCACGTCGTTTCGCGCCCCGCCCAAATAATACGCCTTGCGGCTGTCAGATCTGGAAATGACCCATAAACGAGGGACCGCCAAATCCGACCCAATCCAGGACAAAAAAAAAAGAAAGAAACTCCCGGAATACACGGCTAGGCAGTTGGTGATAATCACACTCGCGTAACTCCTTCAGTCACATCATATACGAAAGTATTACAACCTGGCCTTATGCTCATCTTCGTCACCCTACTCCGAAGGCTGCGCAGACTGATTTTGGCGCCGCAGCTTCTCGGCCTCAAGGTTCTCGTAAAGGAGGTAAAGGGCAGTTTCGTTGGCCTTGGCAGAACCCATGATGGTAAACATGCGCTCGCCAGTGTCGTCATGGGGCGCCTGTCAATCTTGTTAAAAGGGGTAAGGGCTTTCCGAAACAGACAGATGGTTACTAACCTTAGCAATAGAGATACGAGCACCCGATGTCTTGCGAATCTCGCTGATCTTAGTCCCGCCACGTCCAATGATGCATCCAACCATGTCGGCGGGGATGCTGATGTTTTGCGTCTGAATCTCCTCTCCATTCTCGTCATGGGTAGGTGGGCCACGAGTGGCCGCATCAGAATCAGAACGGCGATTGTACAGGCGTGGGCCGCCGTTGCTGAAATCAGCACCGTTGCCTGTTCTTGTGACACGAGAACCGCCATAAGGAGCTCTCTCCTGTGGGTAGTTGCTAGCACCGCCAACAGGCGCACCTCCTCCAACGCCGGGACTAGTACGGACAACAGGGTTGTACAAGACGGTGCCTTGTCCGCGCTGCCAGTCGTCAATTAGGCACTTGCAAATCTCCCAGACCGCGCGCTGAATGCCCTCGGGGGTGCCTTGAACCTCAACTACGCGCTCGGTGGATTGCGGAAGCATCTCCTTCTGTGCGACCATGCGCACGCCCGAGACATCCTGGATGTGCTTGATCTTGAGGCCCTGTCGACCAATGACTGTGCCCATCTGGTTGTGAGAAATAAGGAGTTTGATAGCTGTGAATGCGATTAGCGTGATATCAATAACCAAGAGCGCGACCTTGAACCATACGATGAGTGCCATTGCTTGAGATAACACCACCCATTCCCATCGATGGAGCCCCCTCCATCAAGGCACGGGTAACGACGCCGTATGCCTTTGAGATGCCGTCAATTGAGCCGGTGATGGTGAGAACACGATCGTAAACACCCTGAACAACCTTGCTCACACCGGCCTTCACGCCAGTCTCGTCGCGCAAATCGGCTACATTCTTGCCACCCTTTCCAATAATGACACCAGCCTCCTTGGAGGATACGATGGCTCTCAGAGTCATCGTAGTCTGAGCATATTCCTCATCAGTCTTGGGCATCGGCTGACCCTCTGGGCCGACCTGGGGAGCATCACCGTCGTTAAGCTTGAGTTGGTCAAGAGAATCGGCAAAGTCAGAGCCATTGGCAGGGGCGGAATCTTGGGGAGCCGACATCTTGGATTTTTGGATAAAGAGAATAGTTTAAGGTGAGAAGAGATGGTTGAGAGGTAGGTGTGTATACTGCCTGCGGTAGTGTGGCGGACTGGGAGAGGTAATTGTCAGCGGATGAGGTGGTGGTGGTGATGGTTGTGGTGACGGATGATGGAGGATGGGATTGGGGGATGGAGCTTGGAGCTTGGAGCTTGCACGACAAAACCATGCAAGACAACCGAGCTGGTGGTACGGCAGCAAGGGTAATAGCTGAGCGCATCAAGCGTTCTTACTTGCGATGGGGATTTTTGTTTGTGCGAAGCAGGAGACACAGACAAAGTCGCAGAAAGAGGAACGGCGCGTGCCATGGCAAGCTACCCTGGCAGCCTCCAATGGCGGGGCATCAAGCAAGTGAGCACGTACCTTTTTGCAGGAGGGACGCGGTGGGGCTGACCCAATTGGTATTGGCTTTCTCTTTTGGAGGAGGCGGGGTGCAGCGATTGCGGTGCCAGGGAGGAAAGAGATAAGATGTCGGCGAACGGGTCTGCGGGTGAGATGGGAGAGGTGCGCGCCGAAGAATGGATGGGGGGGTGAGATGGGGGATGAAGCGACGGGCGGGAGGCGGGTGGGTGGATGGAGAGGAGGTGAAGGGAGGTAGGAAGGTAGGTAGGTAGGTAAAGGGTAGGTAGGTAGGTAGGGAGTTGGCGGGTCCGAAGTTTTCACCACATTTGTTGAGGGGTGTGGGAAAGATGAATCGGGGAAAAAAGAGGAAAGTCGGGAAAGAAAAAAGAGGGGTTGAAGGTTTTTTTGGCGATGAGAGAGGCGAGGAACCACAATCAAAGAAAACGGCCAAAACCCAAATTGGCCGGCGCGTTTCTTGTGGATGGATGGAATGGCGGGATGGTCCAATCCAGTGAGTCTTGCCCTCTGTGTCCAGGTGCGGCAAGGCGATTCAGTTGCAGGCAGGTACCTACGACCGGCGGGCAGCTTCAGACTACCTAGAAGTCTTGGCTTCCAAAGTTGGCTCTTTGCGGCAGATGCCCCACCTTGTGGACATGACAATTGGAAAATCTGGAGAGTGGACAATCACAATTCCCAAAGCACCTGTCTGCGTCCATACCGTTCCCCTGCCTGTCATTGACGTCCGCATCAGGGTCATTTCTATCCGGATGCAAGTCAGTGCCGCTGTGCTGCGTAGTCTACAATTCTAACACATTTTGACCCCCCCAATCCGCACACGGGCCTCTCAATCCCATGACTGACCTTTCCCCTCATCCGGGACTTGACACTTTGTAATTGGGTGGGAGAGGGGACGTCCGTCAGTTTCCCCGCCCAACCTCACGATTTCTTATTTGTTGCAAAAGGGACCGACATCATCACATCCCCCATCGATTTGCAGGTTCCTGTGCCCCACGCGGAGGCGATCACACGACGGGAAACAACATGCCGCTATGGTGGGTACACCCGCTTGTTTCGCATTGTCCACTGGTTCGTGCGTTTCTCTCGGAGCGCTCGGCAAACCCCGTCCACATTACACCTGTGTTTGGCATCTCGCCCCCAAAGAATAAATGGCATCAAGACGGGAGTGGTAGCATCGAGCCATAAAGATGCCTTCTCTTCTTGGCAGGTGGGTTTCCTTGGTTCTCCACTCAGATGTTCTAGAAAACAATGGTGGAGTCAACGAAGCGTGGGGTTGTCGTTGGGGGAAGGTTGTTGTTTGGGGAAGCACTTCTTCTGTTCTCCAACATCTATCTGAGGAATCAAGATGGATTCAACATACGCTGGACAGCGTTCCCGTCCAGTTAAAAATCCCAGGGAAAAAAGCGATTACGCAACTGGTCCATGTCTCATCACACAGCCAAAGTCCGACCCCCATCCTGCTGGTCTCAGATCTCAGCTGGCAACAGTAAAGAGCTCGCGTTAGTTTTCTCAACTTCATCCGGGCTCACAGCATACACTGAACGCGGCATATATGTATGTGTCCTAAAATCAGATGACAAGACATGCGATGTGCAGATCGAATGTCGTGTGACCCTCTGATTCCTCTCTCATCCATCCATACATACACAGACATACACAGACATACACGAGAAACAGACCACTTACGCAGGACGGGAGGGCTTTACGTCCAGTGGTCTGAGCGCGAGCGAGTTTCCGTCTGCGAAGATCCGTACAGTAGTACACTGTAGCATACATAAATCCGTCCCTACAACCCAACAACCTCCCTCAAACTGTATAAAGGCCCTCCCGTTCTCTGTCTGACCACCATCCAGTTCCGGCTCATGGGCCTGGTATCCCCGGTCTGTGCCGTCCGGACCGTGTTCCCCTCATTCCGGAATCCGCGCGTGCTTTCCAGCCAGAACAGACGCACAAACATTTGCTCGTACACACACACACACACCCATGCATGGATGATGATCATCAAGTTTTGTTAAATGCCCATTGGATGAACCGTAAAAGCAAGCCTCTCAAGTAGAAAATTTAATGTAGGGCAACATTTTTTTGTTATTTTGAAGGGGCGCTTATGTCGCTTTATTCCGTTTCGTGGGGTTTAGTCAACCTGTACGGAGTATACCATACTATACTATACTTTCTATATAACTGCTTGCCCGAGCTTTTTGTAGAGTTCAAAATCGGGGGGGAAAATGGACTCGTTATCTAGATACGTATCTCAAGATTCGTCCCAAGTACCACGCATACCCAGGTAGGTAGTTGTAAAGAGAGCGTGAAAGCCACGCTAGTGTACAATTAGATTTTATATACTAATGCCATCCCGATCAAACACGTAATCTAGGCTCGAAAAACTAGTCTTGAAGCTTTTTCTAACCCACTAATTACTTACCACGCTCAGCCTATCCTAGATGCCAATTGTGTGGATAACACGGATATTCCCTAGAAAAATGCAACAGCGATGTACGGTTACTTCTTTAATAAAGGTCTCCGCAAAATAAATGTTTATCGAGTTAAAACACAATGCGCTAATCATCCACCTCTATAGACTCTCTAGTGTATATATCAAGCAGGCATCTTGCGTCGACTCTAATCTGCTCAACAACGGGGGTGCTCGCGTGGCACGGCCAACCTCTGTCTAGATGCACCATCTCCATGACGCTCAGATCAACGCAAAGAGAGAAGAGAAATCCAATGAAAGATTGAATGAAAAGTGTTCAGACATGTACGTATATAAAAACAACCACAGTATAGAACTTCCGAAACACAAGCCCAATCCCAAAGAAAACGCCTGTATGTCTAAACTCCAGCGCTTGGAGAAAAGAGGAAAGAAAAGGCCAAAAACAAAGTCGCGCTCTCTGCTATCTTAAAAAAGCCCCAATGCGATGTGATGTTGTATACCGAAACCGAAACGCGTGCCAAAAAAAATCCATCGTGTAATGTTGTTCGATCCACCCGGATAACAAATGTGTTGCTGTAGTTTGAGAAGATACCCCGATCCCCTTTATGTGTGTCCCCGTGATTTGCCCACTCTATATGTTGTGCTGGTGCGTCCGCCTATGAGCGATACTGTGATGAAGCCAAACCAGAAACCTCCATCATCACCGGAGGCAAAAGAATAAGGACAAGAAAATGTGAAAATCACCAAAGGGAAACCTCCCCAGCAAGCTGTATCAGCTCCAGCATGATGCAACTTGCTCTTCGAATCCAGCCATTAGAATGTACCGATTCTCAATGGCTCGCGGAGTTGAGGTGACGATGGCCTCCGGAATCCAGCTTCACCAGCCCCTGAATCCCGTTACCCAGGCAACGCTAAGGGATACCCTGCCCCTTTTCTAGTGTGATTTTTTTTCACATTACAACACACGCAGTGGTGACCGCCCTTCTCCTTCCACCAGGAGCGGCAGTTGGATCCTCATCGGCAAGGTTCTGCTGAGCCAGTCTGGCCCGCCTCCTCCTACTCCTCGTATTCCCACCCTCTACCCCTGCCTCTTCACTGGCCTGCATATAATCCGCCCACAACCTCTCAAACCGACAGGCAGATCCGATATCCCCTCTAAGCACACGCTTGGTATGCTCATCAACAGTCATCTGCCACGTATGAAAACACTTCATCCCAATGATTTCGGCGGGGAGGCTAGGAACCCCATCCTCCACACTCTTTGCGTCAGGATTCGGCTTGATCAATTCAGCGTTACGGCTCAAGACTTCTCGAATGCCAGTCCAGGTGACATTGGCTGTGTCATATATAACCATATTGAGCGAAACAACTGGCATTTGAGACCGCCGAGGCTTGCCGACTGATCGTTCGCGCACCATAGCTGCTGCTTCGGCTAGCGTGAGGTCGCTGATGCGGGTGTTATCCATGAAGATACTCTTCAGCCTTGTGCAATTACGCACCACTGGGAGCATTCCTGCATCTCCAACATTTTCGCAGGAGCTGATGCTGAGGTGTTCAAGACGAGACGCGCAAGGGGCTTCTGCAAGGCGAGTGGAAAAGAGAGAATTCGTAAGCTCGCCGAGATCCTCGACCTCTAAATGGGTGAGCAAGGGTGTCGACGCCAAAATGGGTTCGAGGGCCTCATCTGTCAAGCGGACCAGGCCTGAAAGTTGTAGACCCTGGAGTTCGGGGACCATGTACCCCAATGACTTCACACCAACATCCGATAGTCGGGAACACCGTGTGATATCCAGGTGCCGTAGTTTCCGAGGAGTTGTCAGTGGTCTACCAGTGAGGATGTCAAAGTGGGGATCCGGCCCTTGAATCATGAGCTGGAAAGCGCTGTCGGTCATGTCGGTGCAACCAGCGAGTACCAGTCTCTGGAGGTTGTTTGTCTTGAAGATGGCTTCCGCGATCTCGCGCTTGTCAAACCCCCTAATTGCTCCAGCGCGAAGGTCCCTGAGCTTCTTGCATCCTTCAACGACAAATCTTACACCGGTAGAATCCATTTGCTTGCATCCGGAGACGTTGAGAACTTCCAACTGAGAGCATTCCCGAGAGATGATTTTGCAAGTAGCGTTGTTGACAGCAGGAAGGCCGGTAAGGTTCAAGTTAACCAGTTGCTTGTTGGACTTCAGAAGAGAATGCAGAGTGCTTCTTTCAAAATTTCTGCAACCTTCCAAAGTAGCGTTCACCAAGTTTCGACACGCGTTAACTAGGCTCTCGGCCTGCTTATAGTGCTCGACCTGAACGCAACCTCTTAGATTCAGATCCTTCACAAATGGTCCAGCCATTTCGAGGATCCTTGCCAGCGACTTGGCCGGTATCTCCTTGTAGAAATTGGAAGCGTCGAAGCAGGTCCATAGCTGACCATCGAAGCATAATTCGTGGAAGTTTTTCGAGACTCGTGATGCGTGAACCAGCTCCTTGGGTGAGAAAAACGAGAGAACGTGTAATTTGAGCTCGAATGGCATGCTGGACCAGAGATTGAATGCCTTTGGCTTTTTCTTGATATCTGCTGGCAACGAGACCGTGATTGCCATCGGGACCGGGTGGTCAACCTTGCGGGCTGCAAATACGGCCTCGGTATCATCGTAACCGGGTGACTCGAGACACGGAGTGGTTGCAACGGATGTTGGAGCAGTGGAGTAGTCTCCGGTAGGCGTGTGGTTGAAATATGAAGAGCTCGAGCTCGGGTGGCCGAATGGAGAGGGAGTTGTAGCCAAGCTGACACATGAGAAGGCTCCCGATGAGCTATAGGGGCTGCTTGAAGCTCTTGGTCGGCCGAGGCGAGTTAGGCTTGGGGAGGATGAAATGCGTTGAAGACCTCGAAGCAGCCTTTGGCGCCCTTTTCGTTTTTGTGGCATATCTGCTCCATCTCCATCACTTTCGGCGACAATGGCGGGTATAGCAGGGCTCGAGGGCATGCTTGGGATGGTGTGGATCGAGTCGGCCATGATGGCGACGACTTACATACACGGCAATGCCGTTGGTATCACAACAAGAAAAACAGAACGAAAGACAATCAGGAAGAATCGGCCTGGGAGAAGTAATCAAATTCGCATACTCGCGAAAGATGCGGTATTTTCCTTCAACCACCGATTGCACTCCGGGAAATCCAGAGCTGGGAGGGTGGCGCTGTTAAGTATCCGGGCGAGGCTATTGATTGTAAGGTGTGGTGGGGGGGGAAGTGTGCAGGTGGGGTGCTTCCAGAAAAGGCGGTTGTGCAGGGGCTCGGCCAGGGGATGGATGGCAATCGATGGACAAAGGAGGGGATGAGGATGAACCCAAACCTCCAGTCCTCCACACAGCAGCTTCCTACTGACTAGTCGAGAACCATACCGTGGCCGAGCGAAGACCGAGGGCGTCAAGTTGCTGATTCAGTCCAGGAATTGGGCGGCCACCCAGTCCAAGCGTTGTCGAGAGCGTGTGTTCCTGTTGATCAAAGCGGGGCGGGGAGTGAGTTGTAGCTGGCTGTCAGGGTGCCGATCCGCTGGGATTTGTGCCCGACTGTCCCGAGTTCCCTTCTTCGGCAATGCCTAGACTAGCAGGCCAAAAGGATTTATGAGAGATGGATCAGATGGAGGTCTAGATGAGGAGCACGCAAGAGCATAATGAGTCTGAGAAATCAATAGAACAGCGAGAATTTGCAGGAAAAGGAGAAAGAATTGTTACTAGCCGCAGAAGAAAGAAGGGGCGGCTGACACTGGGACGGGCATTGGATCCCATGGATGCCACATGCTCCTGAGGTCCGGTGTGCCTTCCCGTCCACCGACGAGATGCCATTCTTTTACGGGTCTATACCCCTTTTTGGACAAAGTCAAATGGCCCAAACGAGCCACCCACCTCGAAGAAGGTTCATAAAAAGATAAGAGTCCGGGAACACGGGAAGAGTGTCAGAGGGGAACGAGAGATGGGAAATGCAAGGATCCTCCCACTGCCTCCCCGAATTCTGCGCCGGTTACATACATGCATCCAGAGCATCCAGAGCATCCAGACCACAGACTATCGTACATCCGACACTACCTATGTCCAATGTGCATATGAGACAACAGTTACGGTACACCCGTGGTTTTTTCCCAGGCGGTTTTGACGATTGGATGTCGTTGTTGCAAACAAGGGGAAAGCGTCTTTATCTTATCTTGGGGTCCCGCGCCATATCTTTTGTTTCTGCAAACAAAGACCGGATGGCCACCATCACGCATGTGTGATCTGCTAACATTGTTTGGCAACATGGTGGTCAGCGGTCAGCGGTCAGCGGTCAGCAGGCGGAATGGTTTGTTTCTTCTTTTCTTCTTCCTTTTTTTTTCGACACCCCGAAAAGAAAGGATCTTCAAGACCCTTTAAGTTACTCTGCCCCTCTCACCTACTTACCCCACTGTTTCCGTTCCCCGCCTTCCTCCTTCGCCCCCCTCTGGGCTCTAGGACACAGACCGGAATGTTGGGATTCTCATCCACGGATGTTTTGGTTGGTGGCGAGCGGATAAATCCATGTATCATTGTGCATCTTACCCATCGCACACTCGGGAACGCAGGACCCTGCGTTTGCCATCTCTCCAATGAGAAGCTGTATGTCAGCTTGTGGTTGTCTTTGTGCAACACGCGCCTTCCAGGTTTGCTTCAGCCGCTAATCGGACCCCAGCATGTCTTCTCTAATAAACAGAACTTGGGGATCTGAGGAAATGGCGGTGGGCAAAAGGTCTGATGACATGACTCGGCTTTGGACCATATCTCATCTGACCCAGTACTTTTGGTAGTGTTCTCAAAAGAAGAAGAAGATGATGGATGTGATGTGGCCACGAGACCACCCTAAGGATGAGTTTGGGTGGGATGGCGGCCCAAGAGATAATTAAATTTTTTCTAGCTTGTTTCTCTTTTCTCTGTTTTTGGTGAGCAGCAAGGCTGTCTTGAGCAACCGAGTGGACGTTTCAATGGGGGGCAGGCCGGGCCACCACTTGAGCCGGGACGGAACAGTTGGCCCCGGATCTCGAATACTAAAGCAGAGCCAAATTAGGAAGACGGCCGGACGCCTCATCGCTAAAAAAGCCACCGTTTGCCGGGCCGGGCTTGGTCGTGCTGCTTCTTGTTTTCCATGCTTTGCAGAAATGCCATGTACCCCATCTTGGCGCCGTGGGTTTCCTGGTATTGGGGGGTTCGTTAATTGACACAAGACCGCTCAACACCGGGTTAAAATGGCCTGTTGAAAGCAGCTGACAGTAACATCCCATGATCCAACTCGAGCCAACCCGATCCAACCCCCCACACGAGACCCTGCCGGTCGGTATTAGCGTGGTCTTGTTACTTGACCGGAACATGGGGCTTTTGTCAAGCGGTTGCCTGCATTGTCACCTGTGTGATGTTGCGTGACAACCTCCATCCACACGTTGTAGTTGATATAGATGCAGGACATAATATGAGGAGATCTCCACAAGTACGAACCTGGCAGACATCATCCACGGATGGAAAGACAAGGCAAGACCGCCGGACGCCGGACGCCGATCCATGGTCCCGTCGACCGAGGGCCGAAAGTTCGGAGAAATATCGAAATCGGGGTGTTGATCATCGTGCAAGTTGAGGGGTAAAGCAAGAAACAAAAAACCACCGCAACTTGACATTGCCGGCGCTTGTCTGCCCGATGATGGTGACGATGCTGTTGTGCCCAGTCAGGCCGCCGAAGGCATGCCGCATGAAACTGCCAGTTTCCGCTGCTGGAAGCCGTTGTCCGAACACCCAACGAACTCATGGATACATACTGGTAACTCGAAGCTTTTTTCTGTTATGGTCACGCAAAGCCACACCAAAGCAACACCCAGAAGCCCTGCAAAGGAGGTCGAAATGTTTCTAAAACATTGGTCTTTTCAAATGGCCGATCGAGTTTGTGAGAATTCCCAGAATCCCCGTCAGAGCGCAAACTGCGGGATCTCAAAAAGCAAGGAACAAATGGCCCACGTTAAGGTCAGGGTCACAGTGCGAGGAATCTGTTGATTCCTTTGGGATATTTCAATCTTTTGCGGCCCGATCCATCGTCCATCACCAAACGCATGAACCATCAAATGTTACACAGCAGGGTATCTATCTCCCTTGGGTATGCCGATCGATCGGTCACTTTGTTCCTTTTGTTCTGTCTTTGGCAAATTTTTACTCATCAGTTATACTCCGACAGAAGCAAACATAGGTACCTGATATGTTTCTGTTGATTTTTGATCTCAATCTAGAAAGTCAACAAGGGCTCAAAAAGTGCTGTCTGTGGTCTTTGGGTCAGGGTGTTGTCTGGCTGTTTGGGCCTTAGGTTTTGATCAGGCTTGGCCCGCTTCCCTGACCTTTTTTCATAGAATACCGTGCCAACACTGTGCTTCAATTTTGGCCACCTCCGCTGCCCGCATCTCCTCGTCATGCATCTAAAGTTGGGGCATCCCCCTCAATGCTGCGAAGAGCGGACCCTAGGGATTGAGTGACAGGAGAAAACATCAAACCCCCCGAGGATGCTCAGGAATTAATGACATTCGAGATTCCACATGTGATATCGGGTATCCATTCGTATCCATTCAACATCGCGAGATCCAGAAACAGCCCAAAAAAAAGCATCTGACAGCTCTCTCTCACCATCCAGTAACGGTGCCAGTTGCAGACACGCTGCCGCACCAAGACGCAAGACACACAAGACGCAGCAAACGCGGGGCGGCCGACAAGGAAAAAAAAAGGAAGAAATATAAGCACGGTCGTGGCTGAATGCATTGTGCATGCGTTGTGGTGTTCTGCTTCGCCCAGCCCTACAGACGGATACTATTTTGTTGTCAAGCATCGAAAATCTGCAATCACCGATAGGACGAACTCGCCGCAGTTCCTGGCATTCGGTCTCAACAAACCCATAAGTCCTTTCTCCAGAAGAGAGCGAGAAAAAAGTTATCACCCAGGCACGGTGGACCTTTTAACTCCGAGCTTACACGCCCAACGAGACGGTGCCTTTCCTTTTGCGCTTGCGCTAGGTGAGAGTGGTTCAGTCTTTAACCCCGCCAAATTCGATTCCCGACCAACTACCTATCTCCCCCCTGCCAACACAACCACCGCAGGCGAATCTCCTCCCCCGAGAGACAGCGCAGCCCATCCAACCTCCAGCAACCACTCAAGTGATCCGTATTTTGCTACCTGAAACCCATTGCCGCACCCTGCTGGCGCCAATTATGCTCGATATACATGGTGGAAACCAAAACAATGGTGGGTGCTGCACATCCATCTGCCCCCCTCCCTTCTTTGTTTGATACCTTACTGCTACGTATTTGCCATGTCTTTGATCTTTTGATTACTGACCAACTGCGGTCCCCGTGATAACAGGCGACGAATTACGACATGGCTCCGAGGACCATGGCCACGCCCAGCTCGCTCCAACGCTGCAGATTCCCAAGAACCGGAGCACAGGCAATCTGGGTCTCGTAGGCGACAGCTCGGAAAAGGCTCGAATACGCTTCTCGTTTGATGCCGGCGCTGCTGCTTCAGACTATGACACTATAACAAGGTTAGCTTGGGTTTAGTGGGGAGGGCGGGACACTTGTTGTCCATGTTGTCTCGAGAGCTGTGGTTGCGCCTGAATGCTGCTGACACGGCCATTGCTTCCAGGAGCTCTATCATGACGGACCACGACCAAGGAATGGGCCTGTCGGGCCTCAGGCGAATACGGCAGCAACACAACCCCGTCCGGGCACCGACATTGCCCGGCACCATGAGCCGAACCCCTTCCTTCGGAAACCTGACCCGGTCATCGTCCGTATCCATGCTCCAGCTGCTGGACACTCAGAGCCAACAAACACCCCTATCCCCAGGTCCCACGTCTCCTGCCTTTACCGAAGACCTTAACCGATTCCCATCCGAGTCCCTCCATTCATTCTCCTTTGCGCATCAGTCAGAGGATATCCTGCACAGTCGTCAGAATGTCTTGAAGCGTTCCATCGAGTTTATGAAGGACCGGATGGGATGGTCGGTCGCTTCTAGTGCCGCCATGGCTAGTGCCCAGGCAAGGGTCACAGGTGACGTGGAAATGCAGAACATGCTGGACCTGCTGGCGAAGGCCCAGCTGGTCGGTGGCGGGAACATCTCTAATGGAGACATCGGCATTCCCACGGCACCCCTCAGTGGACCAGCCACCACGTCGAATGAGAATGTGTTTGACAAGGAGTTCTTCCCAAGATCTGAATCTCCTGGACCTATCGAGAGGACTCCTATGTTGTCACCACGGACCGGATCCGTTTCCGAGTCTGCAAATGACCCGCCGGCTACGGCACCGCTTCCACGGCCCCAGTTATTAACGGGAGCCGGGGCCGAATCAGAGAGTTCTTCTAGGACGCCAACGAATGAGAGCGGTACTACCGCCAAGACATCTCCACCACTCTCAAGGCGCCCAAGTGCGCTCAAGCGGACAATGACCGATACTGATCATATCCATGTCCAGCAGAAGCTCCTGGATGCCATGGCCCAGCCTTTCCTTGCAACTGAACCCGCACATGCACAACACATTGTTTCCCACACCTCCGAAAAGTCACGGTCTTTTTCTTCGGTATCGCACCTTACGACATCCGCCATGCCGACTGTTATGCATGGCCACTCCACGAGGTGGGTGCCTGCGGCGCAAGCCATCTTCACCACAGAGTCTAAGCCACCATGGACTATTCTTGCTGCCAATGACCTTGCTTGTTTGCTGTTTGGCGTTACCAAGGCTGAGGTGAGGAAGATGGGTATTTTGGAAGTTGTACAGGACGAGAGGAGAGGATGGCTGGAGCGCAAACTACTGCAAGGGGTCCACGACGATGCAGGCGATGGCTCAGAAACCGAGATCATCCAGCAACCTAAACCCATGCCTGTTTCGGCATCACCGACGAAGTCTTTGCTTGGTGCTCGAGGGGGTGGCATCACGGCAAAGCTACTGAGCAAGCCACCCTCAAGGACCGGGACACCCAAGACAGGCAGGCGACCAGCGACGATACACAACGGCGACCCAAAACCGCCAAAGCCTGGGCAAGGCCATCACAACAACAGTAAATCTAGGGGTGTGCTGCTCTGTGGTGACGTTGTTCCGATCCAAAAGCGGAATGGCGCGACTGGATCAGCCAGCTTGTGGGTGAAGGAGAAGAAGGTGGGCCTCATTTGGGTTCTGGAGGAGATCCACGAGGACGTTGCGTATGTGGATATCGATGACGATGGCAACGTTGTGAAACTGTCTGGCGCTCTGGGACCTATTTGGGGAGACGAAAACCTGGAGCCCGGTATGGATATCAACAAACTGATACCTCGAATTCCACGGCAAGGGTTCGACTCGACAACTGGTGAGATCGACTACTACGAGATCGCCAAGAAAAAGTACTACACTTGTCGCAACTGTGACAGGATCAACATCCCCGTCACCGTCGATCAGGTGAGAGGCTCCACGGAGCTACGGGTATCAAGCTTCCCCCACATTGCGGGTATTGTGGTGGTCTCTCCTCAAAACCTAACCATCAAGAGCTCGAACTCTGTCTTCTCAGCTGCCCTTTTTGGTCACGAAAAGCCAGATGGCATGTCCATTAACAAGCTGTTGCCAAAGTTTGATAAGATTCTCCAAGTTCTCACGGTCGAGGATGGCGTTCAGCTTGTCGAAGGGATTGTGATTCCGGAGCATTCGTTCAGGAAAGCCTCTGCTTTTCTTGCTCTGAAAGAAGGCCGGCCAGATGCCGCGACGGGTTTCCTGCGACCTGAAGGACTTCCGGCTCGTCATCGGGATGGATCCGACCTGAAAATAGACGTTCAGATGCGCGTGGTCAAGAGCGAAAAGCAAGCCACAATTCCCGAGGAGTCCGTCATCGAGAACAGTGATGACGAAGAGGCGTCTGGCGAAGCTTGCGATAAGTTTATCGTCCCACAAACGGAGATGGTGTTCGCTCTGTGGATCACGTACTCCAGACATCTCCACGCATCCAGAAACAACTTGGGAATCTCATCGCCGTTGCTGTCTGGGGCAGCTACCCCGCTTCACCAACCGTCACCGGGGCAAACTCCTGCGCACACGCCAGTAGAGATTCAGTCGGACTCGGACGAGTCACCAAAGGAGGAAGAGTCGTCCGTTGCTTCATCACTGGCTCGACAATTGAAGCAGGCTGCCATGACTGCTGCAACAAAACTGACTGGGGCCGTAGGGGCGGCAGCTCAAAAGGCTCTTCCCGATTTGCCAAAAGATCAGATAGATGAAGCAGAAGAATCATCATCAAAGTCATCGCGCAAGAAAGCAATAGAAGACTTTGTCATCCTCGAGGAGATGGGGCAGGGTGCCTACGGTCAGGTCAAATTGGCGCGCGATCGTGAGACGGGCAGGAAGTGCGTGCTCAAGTACGTTACGAAGCGGCGCATTCTTGTCGATACCTGGACGCGCGACAGGAGGCTGGGTACGGTTCCCCTCGAGATTCACGTGCTTGATTACCTTAGAAGGGACGGATTCAAGCACCCCAACATTGTCGAGATGGAGGACTTTTTCGAGGACGACGTCAACTACTACATTGAGATGGTGCCCCACGGGCTACCGGGCATGGATCTATTCGATTACATTGAGCTGAGGACCAACATGGAGGAGGAGGAGTGCCGAAGCATCTTTGTGCAGGTTGCGAGGGCGATTCATCACTTGCATACCAAGGCACTCGTGGTGCATCGGGATATCAAGGACGAGAATGTGATTCTAGATGGGGAGGGGAGGATCAAGCTGATTGATTTTGGGAGTGCGGCGTACATCAAGAGTGGGCCTTTTGATGTGTTTGTGGGCACTATTGGTGAGTTTCTATTTGTTTTTCTTTCATTTTTTTGTACATGAACTAATTTGTGTGTATTGTTTAGATTACGCTGCGCCCGAAGTGCTGGCGGGCAAACCTTACGGCGGCAAAGAGCAGGATGTTTGGGCCCTGGGCATCTTACTCTATACCATCGTTTACAAGGAGAACCCGTTCTACAGCATCGATGAGATCATGGATCGCGATTTGAGGGTTCCTTATATCATTAGTGATACCAGCATTGATCTCATCAGGAAGATGCTGAACAGGAATGTGCCTGAGAGGCTGGATATTGACCAGGTTTTGGCGCATCCTTGGTGTCAGATGGAGTGAGAACAATAGAAGGACAAATTGGGTGGAAGGAAATAGAATTGTTAGATGTGCGTGTTTGTGTGTGTGTTCTAAGTGGTACAAGCGTGTGTAAAGAAGAAGGGAGTGGTATGATACCCCGAGGATAAAGGAGGAAAGGGAAGATTGGGAAGGCTGTGTATAGACAACAGAGAGCATAGGGGTGTGTTTGGCAAGGGATGAAATACGGATTGGATGAGACCGGACGGGACCCGGACCTCTCTGGGTGGTTGGAGGCGAAGGAGGGTTTGTTGCTGTTGTGGATGAAATTGAATGCGGAAGCGTGTGCCTTGTTTTTTTTTTTGGGTGTTTGCAATTTGTGCCTTTTTTGTCCTTTTTGTGGTGTGGTGTCTTGTTTGTTGAGTTTTGGTCAAGCAACGGAAAAAAATGGCTTCTTCTTTTTCTTCTATCGCCCTTTTTGCCTTTTTCTTGGTCCGCTTCTTTATTGATGCCATATTCGTGGATCCCTTTTTCTTGATGCCATATACTTACTCCGGGTTATGCGCTCGTTTATAGGAGGGAATTTTCGGTGGGATGGGATTCTGGAACATTGAATGAAAGGAAGGGAGGTTTGTCTGCAACATCCAATACCGTACTTGCTTGCTTCTTCTTGTTGCTCTTGTTGCTCGTGTTTGCTCTCGCTTATCGTTATGACATGTTTACCCTGCATGCGTGATTTAAGGTTATACAACTGACTTCTGTCTTTATCTATTCTCTCTTTAGTTCTTGCTACATTTTTCTTATTTTTTTTCTAGGTTTGCTGTTCTTTCTTCCTTAACTGTCATGCTGTTTTGTTCCTTTTACTAAAGTCGATATACTTACTTCTCTTCTCTTTGATACTGAATGATATCCATTCTTCGTACATACTCGTATTGGACATGGTATAAGATATGAATTTATTTGTCATACGAGGCCAGGTTAGGCAGTGTGGGTGTGGTTCATGTATGGTGTTCTTGAGAGAAATCGAGATGTTATGGATGGTGATAATATCAATAAACATCAGCCCACTCCTTGAACCCTATAGGTATTTGCTCAATCCGGTGGATGTTCACCACTTATTGGCAATAACTCTTTTTCAGGAATTACACTACATATACTCAAGGGTGAATGAGTTCTTGCGGACGCAAATGACATGGTAACTTTCGAGGAATGATGGTTCTTTCTACTTCCGTCTGATCCTGGATTTTCAGATTTAGGGAGACTGAAGTAAACAACGGATAATATTCGTAGTTGGGTAACTGTATAATTCGCCGCTTAGTGAGCAGAGGTAATAAATCTTCCTCGCCTCATCTGTTAGACACCAAATATCCCCAGACTCTACAGCACCGTTGGGATACCGGCAGACTCTCGCCAAGGGTGGCCAAGGGAGACGATCCCCGCAGCTACATATATTATCATAAACAGTTGACCTGTGCCAAACTTTTGGGAATGATGATCACTGGAGTGTGCGTTTCATAACGATCATATCATCCATTCCTTCCCCGCAGCTTCGTCTTGTGATATGTCTCCTATTTTCCTCGCCATCACGATCCAACTGATTCCGTCCCCAATCTTTTTGTTGCCTCTCCCACAATCCATGAAACTCATTCTTACCCAATACCAACGAGTTGTATATCTACATACCTGTACTTTAACCTTGCCTCTCATAACAAGACAGTACCAGGGATCAAGCGAACTTGCTCGAGTCCGACCGACCCGACCTTCCCGAATCCCACCCGTAGCTACCCCTTCTGAACCCCCCATCAGTGATGGATTGCCGTCACCGGGACGTCTTTGCCTCAAACCTCCCTCTACGGAGTATCGCTTCAGAGACTTCAGGTTCTCCACCGGCCGGACCTCTTTCCATAAACCGAACACACATGCATGCAAATATTGGGAGCAAAATCCTTCCAAACCTCCATCGCATTAACCTTACCCAACCACCCCGAATACCGAAACCACAAGCCACCACCCTAGCTCGTAAAAAAAAAACCCTTTTCATCCCATCTATGTACCCAATGACTATTGGTTCCCTGGACCTTGGACCCTTGGACCCTTTGGGCAGATACTTTTTCCCACGGCAAGAACCGGACAATAATTACAGAACTTGTTGCTCTCAACGAACCAACCCGCTTTTTTGTTATCTTGTCTGCTGCTCAATTCTCCATCCGTTCCCTCGCCCGGTATTTCTCCAACACAAAGCAAGCCCCCCCCCCCCCCCCAGCAGGCACCTTACCTGACCATTAACCAATCATCTCCCCAAATCCCACTTTGGAATATCTAGGGGGAAAAGGGATCATCATTATTCTCTATTTTTTCCCAATATTTTACCCTCCCAAACCAATCACTTCCATCCTTTTGACAAACACACACACACGCTTTTCCTTGTCCAATGGAACTCTTTCCATAGTTCAGTTTCAAATCCCCCTTGACCTTGTTAGTAATATTGAACAGGCCCGCCCTTCCAATTGCATGTTATTAGATATGGGTATGGGTAACTGTGGCATTATCAGAAAATTGTCACACAAAAAAAATACGGAGCAAATGCTCCGGTCCCAGGGGTCTTCCCTTCCCCTCCATTTCCCTTCCTCCCTTCTCTCTCTCTCTCTCTCTCTCTCTCTCTGCTCGTGGTGTGGTGTGTCCCCCACCCATCCTCGTCTTGCGTTCCCGTCCCCGTCCCCGTTCCCATCCCCGTCCCTGTCTTGGTCCCTGTCTTGGTCCCTGTCTTGGTCCCTGTCCCTGTCCATGTCCATGTTGCCTCGTTTTCTCAACGACCAGGCCGGACTACAAGTAGATCCCGAGTGAAATCCCGCTGTATCATTGCCACGGCGGCGATCACAAAAGAAACCAGTGGATCCGCGGCCGACGACGACGGACGACGAGAACAACGGGCGGGGTTTCGAAATCCCGATATCAACCAGGAAACTATCAACGGAGGAAAATACCCAATTCCGTTGCCACAAACCCCAACGGCTCTTCTCAGCGGCCCCCGTAAGCTTTTCGGTAGTGTAGTAGTAGTGTAGTAGTAGTGTAGAGCAGACTAGAGCCCCTACCAACGGTTCGTCATGACCCTTCAACGGCTAAGGGGGAAAATCCCAACTTCATTGCCACGGTCCGCCAACTACTACTGTGTTCCAGTGGGTTAATTGGATACGCCCTACTTTCGGCATCCACGAGTTCCGGGGATGAGGCGCGAAATAGCGTGATAGCTAAAGCGTATCCAAGGGAGGGGGGTATGTATTAATAATTACGGGGTTTGAAAGTTTTGCCTACCTGCCGCTGTTAAAGAAACAAAATCCTGTTAACGAATTTCTTAGCTCAACAAGGTCAAGTCTTAACAGAAAAACAGGTTACAAACACACATGTAACTGCAATAAACACAAGCATGCACGTTCGCTTGCCGTTCAAGCCACGCCTATGGCTTTCTCCTCACACTCCTGACCCTCTCTCGCCACACACGATCTGCTCTTCATGCAGCTCAGCCCGACGATCGACATTCCATATTGCCCAATAAGTGATTGGCTGGCGTGGCTGGAAGCATTTCAGTAGCAAAAAAGCAAAACCGTCGATCACAACTCCCCACTTACAAAATTGAACCTCAAAATCGGGGCCGGCGTTCTAGAACTTCTTGGTTTAGTAGCCAAGGTGCTAAGCACCTTGGCCAAGAAGGTATCTCCATAAACCTCAGTGCAGTGAGCGCCTATCCCCGTCAGAATGGCACGCTGCTCAGAGTCACAGTATCGAAAACGAATACGTAGAGTCAGATCCCAAAAAAAATCTGTATCATCGCGATCTCGAGCACAAACCAAAACTTCAAGAAAGAAGATACTCCAGAGCCCAAAATCTCATGTATCCGTTTTGAAGGCCCTAGTTAAAACACCCAAAAAAAGTCCAAAGTGCCAATGATATGCTTTGCCAGCCTTATCCCCTGTATCGTCCTCCGCGCGGGGGGGGGGGGGGGGGGGGGGGGGGGGGGGGGGGGGGGGGGGGGGGGGGGGGGGGGGGGGGGGGGGGGGGGGGGCGGGCCG
>MU867077.1:22605-195694 GCA_033725935.1 Cladorrhinum sp. PSN259
CTCATTTTTCCGTTTTTTAGGCCCCATTTAAAAAACCCAAAAAAATTCCAAATTGCCAATTTTTTGCTTTGCCAGCCTTTTCCCCTGTTTCGTCCCCCCCCCTTCCCCCCCCCCCCCCCCCCCCCCTCGCTGTGTGTATATCCAAAAAAGAAGATGAAAAAGAGTACTAGATAGAAAGAATAGAAAGAATTAAAAAAAAAAAAAAAAAAAAACTCCTCACCAACCCGCTTTCTCCCCCATACTAACTTCCTCACTATCTTCCTTCATCCGCGCCCTAAGCGCCGTTATGCCACCCATTAACCATCAACTTATCCCCATCCCCATTCACCTCCTCCACTGGCATCCCATTATTAACCTTTTTCTTTGCCTCAGCATCCGCCTCCTCCCGGCACCGTAGACACATACACCACCCGCCCAGACTCCCCTGGGCCCACTCCCTCCTCTGCTGAACAGGCAAGTCCACATCGCAGTAGTGGTTCAGAATCTCTTCCCCGGCTTTTATGCCGCCGGGGACATTACCGACCGGTCTCATCTTGCGCGCCGAGAGGACCATGTTTCCTCCCCACTCCCACGTAACGTTTGGGTTGCAGTCGTGGTTGGCCAGACACCAAAACGGATGAACGGCAGCGACGTCTGGTCTTCCATCTCTTGGGTTTTTTCTAGCAGATGCTGTGCCTCTGAACTTGGCATAAGCCGTATTGAACACCCACAAGTCGTGCTTGTCGAGCGTTGTGAAGATATCAATGTCCATTTTTTCTAATATGTGAAGAGGTATCTCAATGTTGTACTTGAATGAGAAAGGCAAAGTCCACTCCGGAGGAGGCTCGGCGTTGATGTCGCTGTCTATATCGTTTAGCTCCGAAGGAACAAAGTCGCCCCAGATGTACTTGATTTCTTTTACTTGGAGGGGATGGATTTCTTGGTGGGTAGACATGGCGAGGAGGCGAGCGAGAAGTAAGAGGTAAAGCGACTGATCAATATCGGCGGCGTCTGGATCCTTGGCGATGGAGTCCACGTCCGTATCGCACACGGCGGGATGGTATTGTTCTTTGGCCTGATTATAGCAGAACTCGTTGCAAAAGATAGTGTCGTAGCATTCCTCGCAGCTCACAGCGATAGTGTTACTGTTGGATAGAGGCGGGAGCTCGGTTCCGCAGGCATCGCAGGAGGATTCCTTGTGTCGGTTGTTGGCGGTCAAGAGGGAGTACTCTTGAAGGACCGGCTCGCCGGGCGCGATGTCCTCTTTGGCAAAAAGGCCCAACTGGTTGCAGGTGGGGATGATGTCGTACCCGTCCGTGTTGGTTTCTCCCTCGAGGAGTATGGGCAAGGTAGAGACCTTGACCTCACACTTGGGCGCCATCGCGGCGAGCTGCTGGTTTAGGAAGGCCAGGGAATCTTCCGAGAAGCGGTCGGGCTCGTATTTGTTCCATGGGTAGACTTCGCGGCGGACAACTCCACGGTCGGGGAGGTCGTTGATCTCGATGGGTGCGTCTGGTTGCTTGCGTATCCTGCGTCTTGCAACCTGTTCAATGTAGCCCTTGATCTCTAGAAGCTCCTTGTTGGTGGGCACGGTAATGAGACCTCTCTCGCAGAACTGGAGTGCGCTCTTTAGGCACCCACAGAGGAGGAGGCTCAGGGATAGGATCTGGAAGCAGCGGACCGAGGCAAGGTGAGCTAGCACGTTGCGAGGTTGGCTCCTCTCGACGTCCTCTGGGTTGATCATGGCGGGAACGCCCTCTGTGAGGGCACCGTGGTTGAGGACATCGGGACACGGGGTGGTAGAGTAGCCCCGAAGGGCAGCCTTGGCCTGTTTGTGGTACTCGTAACTCTCATCACGAACCTCGTCGGCCAGAAGCAAGGCACGATAGGCGTCGCCCGCAGCCAAGTCCGGATAGCCGAGGTGAGAGTAAACCACGGCCCTGTCCAGGTAGAGGATCAGGTCGTAGGGGGACTTGGTCAGTGCATCGGTCAGCTTCTGCCGCTGGTAAAGAAGATGAAGCCTCTCGTCGGGCAGGGACGGTGTTGATGCTTCCATGGCAGATGGCTGATCGGTTGGAAGATCAGGGAAGGGTAGGACTAGACTTTGGTCGATCCCAGAATGGGCCGGTCTAGAAGAGAGAAAAGAGAGGTCGGCGGGTTGCTGGCTTGGGGGTAAGGTCTCTATGCGGGTAGTTACCTTGCATATATACTTCCCAGTTTCTGACCCAAGTCAGATGGGGGGCCAAGAGCAGAAAAAAGGGCGCCTCGCACCTTGCACCTCTCTTATTTCCTGTGTCTGTCTGGGGGCCCTGGATTTGATAGGGATACTTTTGATCTTTTTTCTTCTTTTTTTTTCTTTTTTTTCTTCTTTTTTTTTCTTTTTTTTCTTCTCCCGAGGCAGGCAGGCCTCTAAATATGGGTTGATTATTCGACTTTTCGGCCGCGACTGCCGTGCTGTGAAGTCGGTGTCCTGGGAGGGTCCAAACTTGATCTTCCGGCAGGTACCTGTCAAAAAATATGCATGAGATGCAGTTGCGGCTTCCCACTCTTTTGCGAATAGAGGCCCGCTTGAGGTGAGTGAACCGGGGGGATGCTGGCTTCGGTCGGGTCAACTGCCCTAAGGTTCGAACGCATTCCACCCCTCCGTTCCCGTTGGTCGAGTGTTTGGAAAGCCAAAAGCCAAAAGTCACCACCGCCAAGATCTAAAAGAAGATACGCGAGCAGCCTGGAGGGTCTCCCACTGGTTTTTTTTTTTGTTTGCATGTAGGAGGTCTGTACGGATGGATACCTGCCTTTCCATGTAATGTAGGTATTGTACATTACTTTACATTGCCTCCGGCACACGCGACCATTGGATGTCACTGGCTGTTGGGTGTCTGCAGGCCTTGCATACCACTCACCACGGCTTGGTTTCTGGGGGTTCTGGGTATGGGGAGAGGATTGTGTTCAGGTCGGGTCGCCGTTCCAAATGCTCCGGGACCTCAGCTTTCGTTGGCTAGACCGCTTAAGGCAAACCTACAGTAGTTGCCCACAAATGCCCAGCCGATGTGCCAACCGCCTCGTTGCTGTCGTCATCGTCGCACCTTTTCTGAACCACTCGGTCCACTGGATCACTGAGAAATCGAGAACCCCATCTCCCCATGCACGTTCGTGGTCCTGGATTTCATAACAGCGGCCGGGGTGGAGAGGTACCCGAGCCGTTCATTACCTTTCCTTACATTACACTACCTTACCCCGTCCTGGACGACCTGAGTAGTAAAAGAAGAGCCCGGGAAAGATTGCTGTTTGAGAGAAATTTCTGGAAAATGCCGGCAGTTGGCATCTTGACATTATAAATCGAGGTCACAAACAGTCAACCTTAAAAAACAGCAATTGTTCATTTCTGCCGTAAATCCGACTTCAAACTTCTGTTTTTGTCGAGACCCTGGCCCCGCCGGCCTAGTCCCACTGTGTCCACTAGTGTAAAACAGGGTTCACAGGGTTCACAGGGTTCACACACACCAAATACCCGGCGGGCTCGGGTAGTCTGGAAATTCAGGGTCCTGCCCCAAACGATGGCTTGCATATCGCTATAGCAGCTGGCCAGTGACAGGCCGCGTCGGATCCTTAGCACTACGTCATGCCTAGACCGTCATTCCCAACTGCCAAGTTACACTCCTGCAACAACCTTGAGCATGCAATGATGATGAGCCAAGGTAAAGGAGGAGCAGCATGCACTATGGTATACAAGCGGTCTGGTGATTGCGGCGACAAGGACCTGCATCCCGGATGCCAGACTGTCTGATCTTGTCCCTATCGGAAACCTTCCTAGCCTTTTCGCGTTGTCGGTGGATGTCTAGTGTACGCGTTCCGTTCCTCTTATTTTTTTTTTTTTTGCCTCTTTCTTGCAAAACGCTTTGTGTCTTTTCTTTTTTCTCCAGAATCGGCAGGCGTCACTGGCAGCAAGAGTTACAATGCAGTGTACGGTGGTGTACATATGCCCGGCAAAAGGCTGTCTGCTGTCCTCATCTTGTGTTACCCACCCCTCTTAGGCACTCCCGCAGCCCGCGTCCCGTGTCAGACACACATACCACAGCACATCTCCCCCTCATAGCCACCCTCCATAGTTACACAGGGCACTGAATGATTGTCAAAGATCTATTGGTTGTCCTCCCTAGTTTAACCACGAAATATGCTCAAGAAATTCGTCTAGTCCAATAACCCCACGTCCCGCATCTAAGACTCTATGGGTATCCCATCTTCTTCCCATCTATTTCGTCGCAGCAAGGTCGCTCAGCTTATCAACATAGTATGCCGGTACTGCAACTGCATCGGCTGCCTCCCAATCCTCCTTCTTGCTTACGCCCGTTAGGACGGCCAGCGTCCCTCCCAGCTTCCCCTCCACCCCGAACTTGATATCCGTGTCAAGGCGGTCTCCAATCATGCATGTGCGCTCACGGTTCAGTTGGAACTTGCCCTCAACAGCATCCATCATGGCCTGGCTCGGCTTTCCTAGCGCCACCGGCTTCTGGCCAGTAGAGTAAATCAGGGGCATGCTGATGGACCCCGCTCCGGGGAAGAATCCGTGGCTCATTGGAAAGGTCGAGTCCACGTTGGTCGCCAAGAAGACGGCGCCTCGCCTCAGGTACTGGAGAGCATGCGATAGCTTGAGGTAGTTGAAGTGGAAGTCAAGGCCAGCAAGCACGCAACCAACTTCGGGGTCCAGCAGGGATCCATCGGCGAGCCCCTTGAAGTCCTCGGGCGTAATGTCCCTGCGGAAGGCCGGGTCGGTACCGCCAATGAAGGGAATGTTTTCGCTCTTTAGTTCTTGCTCGATGCCAGCCTCGCCAACGACAAATACCTTGTTCTTGGGGGCTTCTAGCTTGAGGATCCTCGCGATGTAGATCGAAGCGGAATACGCAGACCCAAAAATCTCTTCGACATCAGATGGGATGCCCAGGCCCGTGAACTTTTTGAGGTACTCTTGCCGAGACTTGGTTGAGTTATTGGTCACAAAGACGGTCCTCTTGCCTGCGAAGGGTGTTTAACATGTGGCAGTCATGTGCTTCGCATAGAGTATTACTGACCTCTTGATCTCAGGAGTTCGAGTGTCTCGACGACACCCTCGTAGACATGATCGCCTGACCAGATAACCCCTTCCCAGGAGAGTCAACTTGATGGCCCGACATGGAATATTCTCGAATCACATACCGTCGCAATCTAGCAAAAACACCTGATACTAGTGAGCGACTATACCAAAAAGATCAAAAGTGAAGGGAGAAGTCACGCACATCAAAACGGTCGATAAATTCATTGATGCCGGCAACATCGCCGGTGAGGTATTTTGGATTGGCCATGCTCAAGACTACAAAACTATTAATTAAAACGATCGACAGTGTTGTTTACTTGTAAGTTACAATATCCGCAAACCGGTAATGTGTGCTGTTGCGGTAAATGGCTACAAAAATCGCCCAAAAGTCGTGATGTATGTGGTTGTTGACAGCTTGTTTGATGTTGAAGCCGGCTCTTCCGCACTTGCTCCTCCTCGGCTGAACTAACTGGCTGCTGTGGCGCTGCTCACTGTGCCTTCCATTCTTGCAGTTACGGGCGTAACAACAAACGATTGGCTCACCCAACAACAAAGCCCCTCATTCATTTCGAGATTCACTTTTCAACCCTCACTCAAAAAATCCCGAAAGCGTATTTCCGGACAATCTTTCTCCAGGATCGTCCCCCATAGATCAACGCCCTGTGAGGCTCTGCCCCACCTGAGACTCAAAAATCAGGCCACAATGACCACCAAAACTGGGATCCAGGAACACATCCATCTGGGCTGTCTCCCAAGAAACCAAAAAAAGAGCTTCTGATCTTGGGAGACTCCACTCTAGACTTCCGAGAGATCCAAGAAGGTGATCCCTATGACGCAATAGCCATTTTTTTTCCAACTCTCTCCAAAGCAACCCTGGAATGTTCACACGACCCATTACAGCTGTGAGAGTACCCCTCCCCTCTAATTACCCCGCACGCCTAAAACCGCATTCTCCAAACTGCTTTGGGCGAGAATCTCTACACTAGTGTACACGTGTAAACCGATAAAGCCCGCCCCCTTGTTTCCTCTTCTCTTTCTTATTCCCAGGGCCTGGACTTCCACCGCGGAGTTACCTAACACCCTAATCTGAGAAATTTGGTGGGTGGAATCATGACGTCACCAGCCTCACAGACTAAAGTGCCAGAGGTGACATCGTTTTTTTGAGAGCACAGCCATGGCTTTCGAACACTTGCCGTATGATGGCATTGGGGCTGGCGAAGAAAAACATTCGACCAGGATGATTCGTTTTGGAGAGACGGACGTGGATGCATCCGAACTACTGGGGCTGGCTGGCCAGGACTTACTGTGGCTGTGGCTGGGTAGGCTGAGGCGCCCAGAACACATGCTCCTCCCATAGAGTGTTCATGTGATAATGTGTTTGATTGTTACGAGGCTTTGTGTGCTGTATGATCATCACTGCCGTCCCATTGAATGCAGGTAATCTTGGAGGGTTGAGATGTGATCGACATGCCTGCTCGGTGGACAGATCCGGGGGCAAGGTACGCGCGTAAGCTTTCTCTGCTGATCTCTGTCAAAAACGGCGTCCGGCCGTTTGGGTGATGAGAGAGGGGGAATGCATGGGATCTTGCCGAGAGGAAGAGGTGAGATGGCAGGCTGAGATCTATTGAGTTGCATTGTTGATGGGTGCCAAGAGGCTGTCATTGGGAGTCTAGAACGACCCCTTACAACATCATTCAAACTTTTACGAGGTTTTGACGGCTGCAATACTGCTTTAATGATCACTCAAAGAGATATTATCGTGATGATAAGGTTCTCTCTGGACCATAGAGAACAATGTCTGTCGGTGAGAATTGCAAGAACTAAAATGGAATAGTGCCGGACTTCCTGATGTACATGTATCTTTTCTAGTAGTTTCTATGGCAGGGGTACTTTCTCCCCCGATATCCCTCGATGCTCCTCCGCTCTGGTGACACTATTCCCAACATCATCTCGGCCATCTCGAATAACTAACATTCCGTAAACATATCTGTATACACAAAGACTTGTTACCAAGATGAAAATTGACAGTCTCCTAAATCACGACAACACTCATGATACTCCATCCGCAGAACGGTTCTACCGTCTCCAGCTGCAACATATCCCCTCTCCACCTCTATTAAGCGGGGAAGAACCCGAACTGAGCCGCGATGACAAGGTCGGTCTCTTTCTCTCCCTAGCCTCTCTCCTAGCTAGTTCTTTGTGCGTCCTTCTAACTCCCCGTATAGATCACCATCCGCACCCTCCAAAACCGCCTAAACTGGCCTCCCGAAACCATAGCCCAAAACACGGGCCACACTCTCACCCGAGTAATCGAAGCATGTAAACCATCTCCTCCGCCCAGGCCTTCGCCATCGCCGTCTTCTCTCCCACCAAGAAGGAGAACAGAATTCTACCCGGAGGAAATCTGCACCGTCTCGTCATGCCTTACCTCGGACCCCATATCCCGCAAATTCCCATGGTGCGATCTCCGATACTACATCGGCGGTGGGCTCGATAGCTGGGACAAGAACGACTTTGTCAAAGCGATGAGGAAGGCCGGGTTCACGAGACGGAGCATAAAACCGACTGAAATTCGTGGGGATTCGAGTCGGAATAGTGAGGAGCTCAAGAAGGTTGTGGCGAAGTACGCGGCTAAGAGGAAGAATGGAGCGGTTCAGATGACTTTTCACAGGGATGAATTGAGGCAGATGGGACTGAATGAGGTCGCGCCCAGGAGGGGAGGGGCGGTTTGGGTTATCATGCATGAGAGTGAAGATTGGGATGATGTTTGGTTTTGACCCATCCGGGGATGATGGGGTTGTGTAAAACTTATGAGGTGTGGAAGAAGAGGTAGAGCGGGAAATGGTTGGTGAGGATGTGGATTGCTTGCATTTCTTTGACTCGGAGTTTTCAGACAATGCTTGTGAAGAGCACTGCAGCAAGTCTGCCGCCTGGTCACGGGTGGGTTTGTATGTACCAAGTTCACAAAGCTTGAAAGGGGTGAAATGTGTAGTGAAAAAAAAAATACGAGAGACTGACAAGCAAACTGTTACAGCTGCCATCTTAACCGGCACGCGTACATAAAAGCATGCCTGTAGCAGACGTACTTTAGGGATTGTAGCTTCGAGGCTTGGAATTCCATCAAACCGAGCAAGGTAGTATAATCTGCGTTATGGCAACTTACAAGTTCCATGTTCTTGGAAAGACTTTGAGTGGAAACATGAACCAGAGAATAGCAATATACGAATGCAAAGAGAAGAACAACAACATGATGAATACGCCTTTGCTGCTCAGGAACTCTGTATCGTAGCTCGGAATTCAGCCTTCGACTTGATCCTTTGTCTTTCAGTTATTGGGTAGGGTGCAAGTGGTGCCATCGACACAAGAAAGCAGCGTGTAGTGATAGATTATAGCGTGCCAGCTCGCGATCAAACGTGTCGGGCCCTTTGCTTGCTCATTAATCGCCACAGAAGGGGTTATATAGGTGAATAACAACCCATTACTCCTGGAAAGTCGCCAGATATTATTGTTGATAGCTAATGAATAGAGTACGGCTCCCCCTTTGAACGGCTGTGAGCTGTTTCTTGCTCTCTATATTTGGAACAAACACTCCAAGTGCTCGCCCCAACTCTCGAATCAACAAATTTTCAAAAGGGGGAACAATATACCATGGGCGCAATTATAAAGCCTGACCATGCAATACATAGAAGACTTGAGATTCTCCGAGAATGAAGCTACAGAACCCAAGAGCCACAAGGATATAACTCAAGAACTTAACGACAAGACTATAGAGATCAAAACAACAAATACTTCTGGTTCCCTCTCCTTCTTAGAAGAAAGTAGCCAGAAACCCAATCACACTCGTCTGCTTCGCAAGCGTAACATTCCTAAACTGTTCCCTCTAGCTCACATCATACAAATCCTCTCCATCGTGATCATTATACCTATCCCTCTCATTCATGCTCTCCGCATTCGTCTATAGGAAATCCCGATATGGTCTTCCCTCAGATTCTCACAAAACATCAACCTACTCCCTCAAATTATACGCAAACATCCCCTTACAGACCTGCTGATCGTTATTACGGCTATCCTCCCTCTCACATGGGCCCTCCAGTATCCCATTCGGTGCTGGCGTAGGCGAATTGATAACCGCGTCCGCAATAGATCTCGCTGAGTCGATGTAGCTTTTACTTCCTGTGCCTTTGTACGATTCTTTTTTTTTGGCTCTGCAGTCTTATCTAGTTTTAACGACCGCCAAAATGGAGATGATTAGGCCCAGGTTATACGCAACTTCTTCCTACGTGAAAAGAGGAAACAAAAAAAATGTTTAGGTCCGACCAGAACAAAAGAGAAATGGAAAAAAGAAGGGAAAAAAAGAAAGAAGAGAAGAAAACTTACCAACTAATCCACCCAAAACAACACACTGATTATAACGTTCAAACCCCCCTCCCACCATTATTCCAACACCACTGTTTACCTTCCCCCCCATTCCCAGCCAACTCATCATTTTTCTTCTTCATTAGTCATCCCGCTCCCCCGAAAAACCAACTGCCAAGCTACTTTCGCTCTATCCAGATACACCACCACTTCCTCCTCCTCCTCCTCCCGTCCGTATAATTAATAAATCCCCGCAGCGAGTTTGATGTATGTATGTACGCCTCATTAGCTATTGTGTTCTTGTTTGGTACGTCTTTTGCACGATATCAACCTACACCTCCCTCCTCCCGCGGCATTTCTTTATCAGTCCATAAAGAGTTGTATATATTCTTACATCCTTTTTTTCGCTATATCCAGGTACCTATTTGTTATAAGTCAAGTCGGAGAGAACAAGTAAAAGGTTAAAGCCCACCAGCGCCGTATCGTTCCGTCGAGTCCGCGCGGAAGGAGACCGTTACCTTGGGGATAACTACCTAGGGTAAAGGGGGGCGCTTTGGGCTTCTATATGAAGGCTGTAGTGAGGGACAAGAGGTATGAATAAGAAGAATAAGAAGAGGAGGAGGATGAGGTTTTGTAGTAAGGGCGGGAAAATAGAGGAAGGAGAAACACGGAATAAGTAAGATAGGATTGTGGTTAGGCAGCTTGCCGAGAGCTACTAGGCTACTGAGGGGTCCCAAGTTGCTGCGGAGGGGGAGTAGAAGTGGTGATTTAGGGAGATGATTTCGTTGTGAGAGAGGGTGAGGAAGAACTTAGTCTGGCTCGGTCGTGGTGGAACAGGAGACATTACGTCTTTTGAATTGGTGGGTAACCAATGGCAGAGACAAGTGAGGAGGAGGAAGAGAAGGTTAGATATGATGTGAGAGTGAGGAGGATGAATTTGGGACTCTTTTTTTTATAAATATTTTTTATGCTACCTACTGAGTAAGGCAGGTGAGGGGGACGATGAGTATTCTTGAGAATTCATGTAAATCCCAGCCTTCTGTATGGCTCCGTCCTGGCTCCAACATCGCATCAAATCTGCCATACTTCAGATGCGGTGACCTTCTCTACAATGGCAAACAGTGATTTTGTGAAACCGCGTTTCCCAGTCATTTAATAACGATATTAAGGTTTAGCGAGGAATATGTCACATTCGACATGTGTCTGTGTGCGCATTTGCAACATCTCGTACACTGTTCGTATGACCTATCGACCATGTGGCCGTGGAGTTTACCTTGGATGGGTTGGGAGCTCAAACTCCACGGTGTAAGACAAAAGGGGTCTAGGGAAAACTGTCAGTCAGTCAAATCCCCGACGCTTAGAACAGTCAGCAAGCACGGGAATTGGATATCGATATTTGATTTATAAGACTAACTGAGAATTTTTTTCTCCCCAAAAAAGGGGGAAGATGACCTTGTCCGTGCCCTCACAAAAATATAGTGTTTCGTTCACATTTACGTCACACAAGCGCTTCACAACTGGGGTTACACTGTCTAAACTTACACAACGGTCAAATGCTGGGCTTAATGTTGGGTGGCGGCTCAGTCTGTGAGGTCCCAAAAAATGATCCTCGGTCACCAACGTAGCAATCAAGAGCAAGCTCAAAAAAAAATAAAAAATAGGGGGAGTTTAATCTCGGTGATTAGAACATCTCCCACCAACCAGCTCTTACTAACTATATCCATACCAACAACTTTTTCCTGCTTCGAGGCTATATGATCCGCTGGATAACGGTGGATCGATCGCCCCGGACTTTTGATGAACACCGAACCGGTCGTCCCAGTCCGGCGTCTGCATAATCCGGTGGCTTTGAAAGACAGAGGAAAAGTGGTTCGATCAAAGCGACTTCCCGTACATTCCGATATTCGAAGGCGGCACAGAAGAATCTAATCTCTGCGCCTAGCCAGGCACCGCACATGCAAGTCGGATGCAATACCACCCCGGTCTTTCTTGGCGTATTCATGGAATCGTGTCCGGTACTTGCCTGTCTTCTTGGTCCTCACATCTCACATCTGGGAATCTCGTGCCCCAGTCATTGCGTTGTCTCATGAGATGGGATGCATCATGTTGGTGGAAGCAGATGAAATCGGGTCTCCCCGGTGGAACGACCTCGGAATGTTGAATGAACTTCTGGGGATTCCCGAAAACGAACGCCTTTTCCGCGTTACAGAATTGGCGTCGTTGGACGGACCCTGTCACATTCGTGGCTTCGGGAGCCAAAAGCGCCAAAAATGCACTGACAGCACCCACCCGATTCTCGATTCTCGATTGTCTTTGCGCGATTGCCGCTATCCAATTCCATCTTGATCTTGTTCCCCAAGACAGACGTACGTCATGTCGTCTAATGAGCTGGCCGACAGGAAGCAAGCACACGGCATGAATCAACAGAATGGATTCCCACGATGCCTCTTGTCATTCAGCCAAACAGACCGGTCCCGGCTCCCCGATTCTGCTAAAAATCAAGAATACAGAAAAACAATGAATTCCGTCAGCCCGTTTCGCTTTCCCCCGTCCCTCCCCGTTACCTTCCTGTGGCGAGTCATCACAGGCCGCCATTCCTTGACCAATTGAATTCAACTGTTCGCCTAGGAATTGTTGGATTTGGCTCCCCCTGTCATTAAAATGTCGTCTTGGCTCGCCTTGGTTAAAGAGTGTTTCAGCCGGCCAAGGACAGGGGATCCACGACGATCATCTTTTGCAGCACCTTGTAATTTGAGCCCTGCAAGGTAAGACTGGGACCTGTTTGGGAGAGTGGGATGTGAGAAAGAAAGTGGGTTGGGTTGCCTGTTGCATCACCGCAGGAAAAGAGAAAAAAATCTCTGTACAACCTTTATCCTGTACCTTTTTTCCTGGGCCGCATACCAAGGGGTCACCTTGAGGAACCAAACGACTGGACACGCTCAGAATCAGTCCGCGACGACGCATGGTGAATAACCTAGAAGAGGCCGGGATATCATCAACGAGCGGGTCTATGTGCGACACCATATGCGGGTCACCCGACATTTGTCTGAGTGCAAAGTGAAAAAGATCCCGAAGGTCTCTCATTAAGCCGGACGAAAAAGGAACCAACCGTGAGATAATACCTAATCCAACACGCCCGATGACAATATGATGGGAACGGCCACCCTGCAACCCCCGAAAACGGGTGGAAGGTCTCGTTTCTCAAAAGCCCTTCCGGTCCCTCCTTCTCTCCCACCACTGTCCCTCGACGACCTTCCAGACTTTGGAAAGTTTGAATCATCAGCACCTCCTCCGCCCCCTCCAAGGAAAGGACCACCGGCAGGTGCAGAACAGAAAAAACTTCCCCAGGCCCCTATTCGACAGAGTGTGACTGGACCCCCTCCTCCCCCTCCACCAAAGAAGCAGGAATGGAACACGACTAGGGAAACCACCATGGCCGCCGTTGCTTCACCTCAACCTGTATCGAGTCCGATAAACTCACCTTTCACTCCGCGCCTTCCGTCCAAGTCTCCCGGCCTCCCACCACCCGTCACCGTGCCGCGGCGACGGCCTGTGGCTGCTCCTCCGACAGCTGCTGCTACCCCCACGCTGTCAGTGCCAACACCAACGTCTTCTCTCCCGATGCCGACATCACCAGACAGGTCACCCTCACCTGCTGCTTCTATTTCCAGCTTACTGTCGGCATACACGAATAACACGGCCGAATCAACACCACGTTCATCGGACTTATATTCAGCAACATCGCCGACGATAAGGGAGTCCCGGGAGTCCCCACCTCCTCCTCCACCGCCTTTGAAAGATGCAAGTCGCGTGCAGATACAGACACACCAGCCACCGGTATCTACGCACACCGCATCCCCCTTGAGAGATAGTGCGGGTTCCAGTACGTCTCCACAAGACGGGCAGCTCTGGAGACGCAGATCATTAAAAAAAGATAAACACATTGCTGTTCCGGAACTCAACCTTGTTGCGAGCAACGGTTCGACTGTCAACCCGGCACCACACCACGGCGCGCCGACAAGTCAACCCCCCACACAACCACTCCCGCCTCCGCCGTCTCCGCTTCAACTACAACCCGGTCGAGATCCACCATCTCGAAACGCTAACGGGGGACTGCCCGGTCGAAATATTCGGCCGGTTTTAGATTCCGCCGAGCCGGCCCTTCCGCAAATCGAAGTTAACAACATGGGCCAGGAAGCATCCAATTTGAAGCAGACAGTCAAAAGCAAAAAGGACACTGAGAGTCCCAAAGACGTCCATCGTCCAGTAATCATGAGTCCTGCAAAATCCCTGGCGAGCGTATCTCCACTGTCGGCGCAGCAACGTCTCCCGACCCCAGACTATGGCGCGCACGATATCCAGAGTCCGCAGTTGGATGTCGTTGTCTCGCCGGTATCACCGGCTTTGACGCCCGAGTTGCCGGGTGATCAGAAACCCCCACCCCCAATTCCCCGGAAAACGCTGGGACCTGCTCTCGAGCCTCGAATTCGTCATGCCAAGAGCAGCCCCAACCTTGCACCAAATCCAAGCAACTCGGCGCTCAACGGCGCGCGTTCGCCCGGGCTGCCAGCATCACCTGCGCCCGGCCGTGACCGGGGTGCAAGCCATTCGCAAGTTCCGCCGTTGTCTGCAGGCGCCCGTCGGGATCCCACAGGATACCCTGATTTCTATCCACCGCCACCACCAGTTCCTGCTTCGTATTATCAGGGGAGCCCGCGCTCGCGGCCTCAGACGCCAACCGGCCGGGGCAAGCCAGTATCCGAGACGGGATCGGAGGTGACGGTCAAAGCACCACCACCACCGAGGCCGGAATGGATGGATTATCCCCTCAGGGAACCGGACCCGAACGGACCAGATGAGACGAATAACCCGGGAGCTGCATTGTTCCCCAGAAATTGGTATACTCCTTTAGGGCCCGAAGAAGTCCTCGACGCCAAACCATTGGAGGCTAAGCATTTCCGATGCATCACCAACCACCGGATCATGACGGCGGGCAAGCAAAAGAGCAACCCGATAGCGTGCAGGTTGTGTGGGCACAAAGATCGGAACGCCGAATGCTACATCTGCAGCTCATGTCACCTGAATGTGTGCTCGGGTTGCACGGGTCACCTGCGCAGGTTTAAGGGCGATCTCGAGTCTGTCCTACAGGCCATTGAGGAGAAGAAGGCACCGAAGCAGTTGCAGCCCTCGGTCGTGTTGCAGAATAATGAGGGTGGATCCCCTACGGCAGAGTTCTTAGACCATAATTAGTGGGAGTAAAGATGGGACAACTAGTTCGTTTCTTTTGTTTTGGACGTTGGAATAGATGGTATAATGGCACACACGGATATACGGACATCATTTTGCATAAGATGCGGGCGGGCAAAGAGCGGTCTTTCTTTCATGGGGAGTAGTTTGCATGGCCGGAATAACACGTGTATAAGCTTCTTGATATAAATAAAGAGATATGGTGACGTATTTATTCATGATATTAAATAGGATATCTGTTGTTTTGGAGAAAAGGACTGTTTAGTTCAACGGGTAATAAAAGCAAACGAATATTAAGTTTATTAATATCTCACCTAGGTAACCTGGGATTCATACATGTCGACTAAGTTACGAGAAAATATATCCGTATCCCATCTCCAAAAAAATTAAATTTTGAGTTTCTGGGGGAAAAAACCATCTCAAATTCCAAGCTCGTTCCTGATGCAACGCTCCGCAATGGCACTGCATTTCCCGCGCACCAATGCAACGCTAGACAGTTGGCCGCGAGCCAAGAAGGTGCTTTGGAGGAACCACAACATGCACCTGCCAATCAAAGCCTCAATCGCAAAGTAGCATCATCCTGGACAACTCACACCAGCTCAGCTCAGTTGTCTCTCTCTCATCATCATAATTATCATCATCAAAGTCGGTGACCGAAGACTACATTTTTCACCTTTTTTTTCTTTCAAACTATCACTGGAATTTTTGATGCGGAAAAAATGGCAACTGTATCAAGTAGCACAGTGTCGCGCACGCAGTCACTGCGTAAACCAAGCACTACCACGACAATGACAGCAACAACCACAAGTCAGCGCAATGCAGCTACAGGAGGGACCCACGATCGCACAACCAGGATAACGGCCAATGGGGCTGCGCCAACGGCCACTGTACCGAGGACGAGTAGACCATTATCGGGAGTTTTTGGGCGCATGGCAGCACCTTCGGCGCGACAACGGGATGCAGATACATCTTCTGTTCTCCCCGATGCGCCGACGACGACAAGTCGGTTAACAAGGGCGGCGTCCATTCGGCAGTTGTCCTCAGCCTCAGCCGCATCTTCCTCATCACGTCAAAAAGATCCGGATGTATCGTCTGTGTCCGCTGATGCGGCACCTTCGAGCCGGTTGACAAGGGCGAAATCTATACGGCAAATATCGGCTGCATCTGCGCGGACGGCTCCTTCAGATCATTATACGTCTACGGTCTCTCATATATCAGCGCCACCAGCAAGCCGGCTTACCAGAGCAGCGTCCATCAAGCAAATATCTAACGCCTCAACCCGGACAGCGCCATCCTCGATACCAGAGTCAGCAGCAACTCCAGCTGGCCGTAGACCAACGAGTTCTTCGGGACTCCCACCATCTTCAAGACCCCGCGGGGCTTCCTCCGCAGCCTCGGGCCACACGCGAACAAAATCATCAGGCACTGCCCTTACCGGCACTACCACTACGTCTGCTCTAAGACCACCATCACAAGGTTCAGCAACTTCCACCTCGACAACTAGCACATCGACAACAGCAACAACTAAACCGCCTGCCCGGACAGCTTCAATTTCTACACCGCGAACTACTTCCGTTCGTCCTAAATCACTTCACTTGCCCTCAACATCTGCTCAGCCTACTTCACCACCCAAAGTGCAGAAACCATTCACGACGCATAATCAATCTTTTACGCCACTGAAACCACCAGCTCCCAAAGCTTTGACGTCAACCTTCCTCGCTCCGCCATCACCATCTAAGCTCCCAGCCAACGTAGCCATCTCAGCTGAGACTGCACGGTTACAGACTCAGCTCTTGCAGTTGCATTTGTTACACCGTGCGTCGTTTGACACAACCACGGCTTATCAGGACTCGGCGAAATCGAAACTAGGCAAGAAATTCGAACGCGTCAAGTCTTTAGAGTCAGAAGTTGGTAAGTTGGAGAATGCGACATTGGAAGAGCAAGGAATAAGGGACTTGTTGGCTTGGGCTGGTGCGGGGCCAGGGCTGGAGAGGAAAGTACAGGTTCTGGATTCGACTGCGCAGACCGTTTGGGCTTTGACTGAACCGCAGAGTGGGAAATACGGGAAGGTAGTGAGGAGGTTTGAGAAGTGGCTTAACCGCGCAGAAGTAATAATGGATGGGAGGGAAGTGGGTGATATCGAGGAGTTGGAGTTGATTGGGAAGGTGGGGGGTGAGTGGGAGAGGGAGGTTGAAGGGTTGGAGAGGAAGTTGGGTGAATTAAGGGATGGGTTGAGGGATATCAATGGTGGTGGTGTAAATGGAGAAGGAGGTAGTATAGGGAGGATGGTTAAAGGGCTGAAGGATCTGGTATGGGGTATGCTGGAGGAGGTAAAGGTTATGAGGGGGTTGGAAGGTGAGGTGCTGAGGCAGGAGATGGTGTGGGTTAGGGGGATGAATAGACGGGAGGAGGATGTGAATGGGGTAGAGGTGACCTCAAAGAGGGCCGGGGCGATATGGAGAGGGTTGTAGCTGGCTGACTGAGTTGTTATGGATTGATCGGGTGATGGATGTTATAGTGGGTATTGCATGTTATTTCTTACTTCCTTGGTAAAAGAAACAAGGAGTTTGTTCTCTTGACAGGATGTTTGGTTTTTATCATTACCCGGAGGAAGCCTTGTTTCTTTTTTTCGTGACAATTGATGGTCATTTCTTCAACCTGGAAAACAATGCAGATATTTTTATTGTCCTTTTGTATCTTTGATGATGGAATCTATCTTGTTTGTTTGTTTGTTTGTGAGAGAGAGAGAGAGCACAGAGCAAGAAGCAAGAAGCAAGAAGCAAGGAGAGAAAAAAAAAGGGGGAAACATTCCAAGTATCCTTTTTCCCTTCCCCCTTTCTAGTATTAAATTTGTTTTTTTCTCTCATGTGGTCTAATCTTTCGAAACACAATCCATAAACAATGAAAGAAGGAAAGAAAGACATAAAGAAAATAAAGCAAGAAGAGACAGAGTCATAGGGCAATGCTTTCATCAGTGGAACCCGATGGAACTTCAAAACCACTGTTGGGCTCGTGGTTACGTAGCTATGTAGCTATGTAACTGATATAGTTTTGCTTAAATGAAGTGGATGGGACAAGGAGGTACAGTACAACAAGAGTTTATCTACGGTTTCACGATACAGATACTGGGCTTTCTCAAAGAACGGGGGATAAAAGAAGCAGGAGAAACAAATAGTTTTCTTGATACTCTATACTAGCTCTGCAATGAATGCGACAAGGAGGAGGAGTAAAAATAGTTCATGATACCGCTACTAGTCCACAATGAACGAGGACAAGGAAAGGAGTTTTTTCTTAAAAAAAATTAGTTTGACGATATGAAAAGGAAAAAAGACAGACAAGAGAAGTTTGCGGATTGTTTGTTTTAAACTCATAATCTTTTTCTTCATGGCTAGAACTGAAAATGTTTTTTTTTGGCAGGCAGAAGTACTCTACGTACACAGATATATTCTTCATATGCTGACTGACTGACTGACTGACTGACTACTCTCTACCCCCTCGTATTTCTCAACGATACCACATGTAAAAGACACACGTGCGTAAAAACAGGAGAACGCTCTACTTTATTTCTTCTTCCTCCCTCATGGAAACACCCACATCTCACAAACTTCCGAACAGCCAGTATGTTCAATGAGTAAAATTTTATACGAATACATAGAAAGTTCCACTTTACTACACATAGATGCTTCTTGTCTGTCCGTCCTACTGATGCTTAACCCACACACACAAACCACGCCAACGTCCCATCCAGACCAATTTGCATTCCAGTTTCATCATCCGCAGAAATACACACTACCCACCCACCCACAGCGCCCCGCTCAACCCGAATGACAGAAGTACCCTTTAGTAGCAGTAGTAGTAAAAAGAAAAACCCATAACAACAGAGTTCTAGGAAAAAAAAACAATTTCCCAATCCATCATTTTCTTTTGTCAGAAAAAAAAAAGAACAGACAGTGAGTTGAGGTATCTTTGCGAAAAATGAAGAAAAAACCACTCATCACGGAAAACACGACGCGACACCAAGAAACCGCTCTTCTTAATGCATGGGAGGAAGGGTAGGGTAAGCAACCCGGTCCCTGCTACGATCAGCAAGAGCAGGATCGATGCGGCTGTTGTCGTTATCATCATCATACTCGCCGCGGTCCAAACGGTGACGAATGGCATTGCGGAGGTACTCAATCGTACGCATCGATTGGAGCCAATCATCGTAAGTCTCACCCTCGGGACCGTCAGAGTCACCAGAAGGAGAGCTGACGGAAGACATGACAGGAGTACCGTCAGTAGCCTTGGGAGTGCGAGCACCATCCGAAGACTCGGATGAACCAGAACGACGAGCGGAGCTCTGAAGCATACCACCGGACAAACGACGCTCGTTATGAGTGAAGTTGGAGCCAAGACCGGACGAAGAGGGGTATGGCAGACCGGGGCGGCTGGGAAGGCTAGGGTACGACACCGTGGTGGAGCTGTGACGCGAGGCGGGCGACAGGCCCGAGGACGAGTTGGTCGGGGAGTGACCAGAGGTGTAAGACATGGTGCTAGAAGGAGGAGTGACCGCTGGAGTGCCGCTGCTAGAGTGAGAAGGAGCCTCGCTCATGGGGGAGACGACCTGAGAAGCCTGAACGGCATAAGTGTCGATGCTTGGGCGCTGGGCGTAATGGGGAGATGGCTGGCGGTGATCGACCTGGCCGGCGTAGTGGGAGTTTGGCGAGCCAGTGTTCTCATAGATGGTTGACTGCATCTGGGAGAGAATGGTGTCGATCTGGGTCAAGTCCTCCTTGGTGCGCAGGTTGGGCATGGGAGGCAGGTAGTAGTGCTGAGTCAAAGGACCAGCGTGCGAGGCAGGGTGCATTCCCAGAGTGTGAGGAGGTTGAGCCATATACTCGGCGGCCAAACCACCGCCAGCCTGGAGACCAAGAGAAGCGTGGAGGGGCATCAGAGAGCGGCCAACCTGGTGGTAAGAGGTAGGATCAACCTGGCGGCGCTTGACACTGCCAAAGAACTCGTTCAAGTCCTCAATGCCTCTCTTGCCGCGGCCATCACCACCGCTAAAGGACGCCTGGTGGCCCATGAAGTCACCACGGGGGTTGATGGGCTGAGAATAGTACATGGGCGCATGGTAGGGCTGCTGGGGTGGGGCATGCTGGCTATAGTAGTTGGGTTGGCCCCCGTTCTGGTGCGGATGGCCAAAGGGGCCCGAGTTAGTACCACGCATATGGCCATTGTGATCATAGAAGCTGGAGGGAGCTAGAGGCGGAATTAGACTCGATACCTCTGTGAGAGAAGGAAAGGAATTACCTTTGGAACCTGGGTGGGCGCGGTAGGCGGGGTTCATGCCATTGCCCTGGTCCTGGGGAGCGCGGACGAGGACCGAGTCGTCGGCATGGGTCTTGACGTGCTTCTTGAGATCCTGAGGGCGCTTGAAGGACTTGCCGCAAAAGTCGCACTTGTGAGGCTTGAGAGGCACGTGGACGCGGATGTGCGAGGTGATGTGGTCACGCTTGACAGTAGTAGTCCGGCACTGGTTCCACTGGCAGGTGAGGTTCAAGTTGTTGGTGCTCTTGCGGCCAACATGCTTCTCGCAGATGTGGTCGTAGAGGATCTCTGCCGAAGTGAATCTCTCGTTGCATTCTGACCAGCGGCAGGTGAGAGACTCGTCTTGAGGAGCAGATGACGCTGATGAGCTGTTGGTGGCTGCGCTGGAGGGTGCGGGGGTGGCGCCGTTGGACGCCGAGCTGGATGAGCCCGTCGACGCTGCCGCGGGAGTTGTAGATGCCGCAGCGGTATTGTTATTGGTGTTGTTAGCCGGCTCCGGGGCCGCCTGCGCCGGCGACACCTGATTGGTGGGAGAGATTCCTGTCGACATCTTGGCGTGGTGCACGGTCGCGTGATCTTGGCTTTTGTGTTGTAAGAAGGGGAGCTCTTGGCAGTTTCGTCACCGGATTAAAGGTTTCCGGTCTCCGAAATCACGTGTTTGTGTGGAGCGGGTGTCCAAGATAGACAAGCCCTATGGCCCACTTTTTTCAAAGGGCGCCGAGACCTCTCGAGGGTGAATGACTGGGCGGTGGGAACTGGAAGCTTGGAAACCTCGAATTGAAGGCGCCAAGACCGAATGGGAAGGCTGCAGCAAAACGTCGCGTCGGGGGCAGATACCGATGATGCAAACAACCGCGACGAGCGCGCAAATGTGTCGTTGTTTTTTTAAAAGCAAAAAAATATCGTTTCGACTGTCGCTCGAGTGTTGAAAAGGGAAAAACGCTTCACGTTGGGATTCAGGAGAACAGCGGGCAATTATGTCTTTATTACACCTTTGGCTCTCATGGCAATACATGGCGGAAACTCTTGGCAAACTCTCTTGGCCTCTCTTGGCCGATCTTGGCTGGCTTGGCGGTCGGGGCGTCGGATGCCAAGCGCCCTTCATTGGCTGATGGTGGCAGCGGTGGCCCGCCCAGAGTACCTCCTGTTGATCTCGCACCGTTTTCAGCTGCCTCGCTGCTCGCCTTTGGCGGGAACACCGTTCGCCTCACTAACAGCACTACTTGCCCGCCAAGAGTCGCCAAGATTCTGCCAAGGCTTGGTATTTGCGTGGAATCCCTTGGCGGGATGGAGAGGCAACTTGCCTTCTTGGTCACACGCTTTTTCCTCTCTTTCCTTTCTCCCTCTACCCAGTATCAATGACCCCTGACTGGGACCCCATTCCCATCTTGTCCGTTCGGTCCAGTTCTGCTGGTGTCCGTAGGTGTGATCCACTACCCACAAAAAGCGACTGCATTGCGTTTGGGCATCATCACTTCGGCATCCATCCGTTTGCCTGTTGCAGCTGTTGTTCATGTGAATATCAAGAATAAAAATGAATGTCAACATCAACAAGAGAAAGATCAAAAAGCCAAGATGCCGCCGGCCAAGAGATCACCCTCCGCGTGCCAAGTACTTGGCGACCCCGACATTTTGATACCGTTGACCACGAAGCGGACTGCCGCAATCCATCCATCTGCTTGGGACCGGGTCATCAACGCCGTGGACAAACACACAGCCCCCTTTTCTTTGCTTGCTCCAGCGGTTGCAGCGTTTATTGGTTTAGGACGAAGTGACGGTGGCCAAGATGATTCCAAGAACAACGTCCCTGATGGGGAGGGAGAAGCAACGAGTCGTCAACTGACATTCTCCCAGTTTTCTTCTGTCTTGACGTTGCAAAAAACCGCCACCCTTTTGTCTGTTCTTCAGAGCTTGCTTGGTTGAGCTTGTCTCTGTTCAGCAAAGCCTGGATACCGCCTGGGATGCCCCGCCAAATGGCGTGACTGTGACAGAAGCTCAACATCTTCCCCTCTCCTCTACAAGTGTGTGTATTCTTTCGCCAAGAAGCTGTCAAGTCTTCTTTCGTCCAAAGTGATAAATGGTCGTTTGGATCTTACGCGCACGTGTTCCGATCGCTTCCAAAAATAATGCGAGTTTATAAACAACGGAATACCCGACATGATTATCCAAGACATTTTCTCCAAAGAAGCTTCCTCTCGGCGGGGAGAGAAGAAACTCCCCTCCCCTTCGGTCCCCGTCATTTCTCTTGGCTTTTCCAGCTTTCCCCTTGTGGGCCAAGCCCTTGGCTTTTTCTTTTTGCCGAGAAAAACGTGCCCCCGACGTGCCCAGCAGTTTTGCCCAGAATTGCCAAGGACCGCCGAGCAATGCCCAGCCTCATCCGCCCAGCACGCGAGGGGAAAAAAATCATGCCCAGACACCGCCGAGACCGCCGAGACCGCCCAGAGCAGGTTCGCAATCTTGGGTGACCCGTTTTTTCTACGGTCCCCTTTCATCCGCTGATTATGACCAAGAGAATTTGTCCAAGAAACTCGCTTCCCTCCAAGACTTTTACAAGAATTGTTTTGGACTTGGATGAGAAAAGCTTGGGGAAGTTTTGCTTGGTAACAATTTAAGACGGAGGCTGTGCCAAAAGGACAGAAGAGACATATACTATTTTTTGGTCAAAACGGATCAAAAAAAAAAAAAAACTTGTCCACATCACAGGGGAAAGAAGCAGATCGGAGAAGTAACAGAAAAACCACATGATGTTGCGCCGGCCTCGGCACCACACCGCACAACCATCCCACCGTCTTTTCTCGAGACTTTCTCCACTAGATTCTTATCAGATGGTTTCAACACCGTAACGGTCAAACTCATACACGTACGTATAGAAACGGTAGCGGCCTGACCAGTTTACCTCAGGGAACCGAACCGATGCAATGGACAAGTCAGCAGTGAGCAATCATAAAACAACAGCGGCTTCATCAGAAAATGTGATTGTGAAATACCTATGATCTATAACTTGGATTGTGGACTTGTAATTTGACTTGTTTATGATACGGGCGTATACGCAGGCTAATCAAAAAGGACTGGCCTGATTCCTGTTGGGGACGACGGATAGCAGCATCATTCGACATCGACATCAACGTTAATAAACTTCCAATTACCTTGACTACCAAGTAAAGGCACCTGTGTCTTCTTCAGTATGTGCCTAGGCCTTGAAGCACAAGAGAAAAAAAAAGGATTTACAATATCCGGAGGAGAAAAACGCATTAGCTAGATAAATACATGATCGATCATAGACCTCCAAAAACTTAACGTACATACTTTCGTTCACTCAGACAGAAACTAACACATCAAAGCTTTGTACTTGACATACTCCTACAAGCAAAACTTCCATATGCTCTCCATCATCCTCAGTTCAGAGAACTGAGATACATATATACATGCACACATCCAAATAGCAACAACAATACACCACGCTCCATGGCAACGGAACATTGTGTTCCGAATATCTTCCCCATCCTACACAAGCAACCTCGCCTTCCTCCCTCACCGATAATTCAACTCAACATTAGCCCTGAAATTACACTTACACCTGCACTCAGGAACCGGGCACTCGGTATGCCTTTTAAACCAAGCCCTAGCATGATCCAGATGCAGTACATGCTTGCACTGCATGCAAAAGGTAGGGAACCTCGCCGCGCTCCTGATTTCCGCGTCTTTGGACAGTTCAGGCTTATCGCTCCTCGGCAAGCCCACAATCTCGAGACAGACAACACATCTCGGCAGATGCCTCTTGCAGGTAGGACAGCTGATACCGGCCGCTACCATCTTTTCTGTAAAGACGTTCGCGCTAGGCTTGGGAGGCGGCTCAGTCGACTGTTTTGACGGGGCAGGTTTCATAAAGTTGGGCGTGCTCGAGGGTGTGTTTTGAGCGTTTTTTGCAGCCGCGCGCGAGATTCTGGCCTCAGAGTCGCAGAATACGCATCGCATGGCTATTTGTTTGCCTGGCAATTTAATGGTAGGTCGCCCATTGTGTTTACTTCTCTTTGTTGATTCGACGTCGAATTTCGCCCTAAGGAAGAAGGAGTGGTGATTTTGGAGGTATGTTCGATAAGCAGTGCGGAAAGCCGTAGCTCGGATATCGTCGATGAAACGAGGGCTGCATATTGAGCTGAGTAAGGTGGCAGTTTGATAGTCGCCAAACTTTTGGACGTATCGAGCTAGGATGTCGACGAACGAGTCCGTGATTCCAGTTAGGACTATTCCTTCAATGTCGCCGGTTGATTTTGCAGCGGTCAGTTCTTTTTCCAGCCAGACGGAGAGCTCCTCGTCTGAGAAGGTCTGTAGGGCAACATATACGCGATCGCGAAGCGGAAGGGACCGCTGGTTGGCTATTATGGTCCAGTCATTTGTAGCGATGATGGACGAGATGGCGCGAAGGTAAGGATCTGTTTTTGAGGCGACGCGCTCATCGAAATCGAGCGCTTCTTTAAGGTCGCCTGTTTTTCCAATGAGTTGGAGGGCCAAAGAGACGAAGAGGAGTCCGGGGTACTCTGAACTCGCTTTCTTGAGGACTCCGACTGCTCCCTTGGTGTCGCCTCTGAATAGGCAATGGGCGGCAACCATCGTGTGCCAGGTTGAATCTTTCTTGAGACTTGCAGCAGATTGCGCCTCATTATATTCTGCTTCAAAAGAACGGCCCCAACCGCACATTTCCACGCATAATTCCCTGTGGTGAGGCCATTTAGTCTCAGCTGTTCCGTAGTACTTGGGAATTTGTAGCCTTTTGTTGATGACGTTTATGCAGCGTTCCCACCCAGCTCTATCGGGGGAAGGGATGCTGGTATCGGTTAATCTCGTTGATGGCTTGCTTCCGAGGTTGTTGGTCCAAACCGTGTGTACCCCAAGATAGCTAATGTCTAGGGGTTGAGACATCATTCCTCCGTCGGTAGCTGCTTCTTCGGCGCCTAAGAGAACCTGAGTCAGTATTGGGAATTGAGCAGAGTACCCAGCTGTATACTCACCAGAAACCCACGCCCAGACATCCCGTAGCCATTGGTCATCAGCTACGATTTGCTGGTTCCTTGAAAAGTTGAATAGGTAGCCCTCCTTTGCACGGTGTATCATAAGGTGGTCCAGCACAGACTGCGCGTCGGACGGAAGGCAAGATATATTCCACGTATCTGTAAGTAATTTTTCGTGGCGTTCAAGTTGTGATGGGGGTTCGGCGTCTGCAGGATTGTTTTCAAACCCCTTTGCTGTTAACCTCAACGCACTAAGCTTCTCAGCAATGGACGTGGCATCCGCAAAGGCATCTGGAAGCTCGGCATCGTCCACGACCTTTACGACGATAGCTTCCTCGACAGGTGTCTCGAGAATTTTCTCTACAAGGGCTGGTATGTCGGCCTTTTCAGGCCCAAATACCGGTATATCAGCCAACGCTTGCTCTGTCATTAGCGGGGCAAATATCTTGTGAGAGTGTGGCGGTTCAAGTTCAATAGCGTCATGATATGGAGTTTTCTCTAGGTTAATGTCAGCAAGCTTGCTTCAAAGGATTATTATATCGATTGGGATATACAACCTTCAAATCCACGATGAGGTGCTTGCCATGGAATCAGTTTATATGGGTATTCCGATGTGAATGAAGGTTTCTCCAATATGTCAAAGGCACCGTTCGCCCGGAGCACGAGTAAGCGGGGTTGAAGAACTGGTGAGTTCATGTTAATCCAGTCGAATGAAACGATCTTTTCATTTCTTCGAGTGGGCTCTGCGTAGAGAGGGTCGAGTTCGTATGATCGTCTGACCTCGAGAAGCTCGGGGCTGTCTTCGACTTGACGACTTGGCTCTTCGAATTCTCGCTTGGTGGAGAGAAGCTTGAGCTGGCCAGTTCTCGATAGCACAGCAAGCATACCGGGATAGTCACGGCAAAAGCGCAGTGATCTGATAAAAGAGTTCTTGCTGTCCATCGCGGCCGGGTCTGCGTCCATCTGCACTGCACGGTCAAGACGCAGGGCGCCACCCCATGGCAAATTGTCTCTTTCAAGGGCGTCCGCATAGCTTGGATTGACATCATTGCGACTGATAGCTCTTCGATCCCACACCATCACACCCGGTTGATCGAGAGCCGAGGACGCAAAATAGTTCGGGTCTGCATAGTCAATGGCTAGATTATTGCAGCATTTTGTCTGGAACTGAATGACACCTCTGTGGTGATCTAAGGGACAGTTAACATGCGAGTCCCAGCGTTCGAGATGCTGAAGAAATACCTCTTAAATCATGTATCCGAAGACCTTGTCCTTTGATGCCGGCAACCAGCAGGTTCGGATTATCTTCAAAGAACTTGACGCTCGAAACCGACACACTCGGCTCAAGTCGATCTGTAGGGTCTGAAGGCGGCTCTATGTCGGAAGGAAAACCAGTCATAGAGCTGTCCATCCCAGAGAGACGGTTGACATCCCATATATATAAGCAATTGTCGCTCCTCACTCTGTCGAGGGCCACGGCCAACTTGCCCGTCGTGTTGAAGGCCACTGCATGGCAAGTGCGAGACATCTTCAGATTCAGCTCAAGGTAGGCATTGGAGTTATCATCGATCCGCAGGAGATTAACCACGCCAGTCGAAGTTCCGACAGCAACCAGACCTGGGATTGATGGGGACCAATCGTAGGTTGTGAGTGGTGGGAGGTCATCGTGCTTTGAGACCTTCTTGTATTCGAACAGTCCCTTTTGAGCATGACCCGTAGGCTCGTAAACCTGCACAATACGATGTTGCAGATTTACGTGTATGAAGGAGTCATGATCGGGATTTGGTGACCATTTGATCAAGCCGGGCTCGGGACGGTCCATGACGAAAGTGATTTTAAGAAAGAGGCGACTCGGAAGTTGAGGAATTGACTGGAGAATCCGCCTCGCGCGGCACCTGGAACTAAGAGCGGGTGTCCAAATTATCAGCTTTGATTTGAATTGTAAGTCATGGTTGAGGGTTTCTCCCGCAGAATTATAATATTGTCATGGCTTTGAATTTGTTGTTCGATGTAGAGGAAAGCTCCCTTGAACTTGGCGGTTGATAGTGAACTGAGGTTCTACAGGGGACCCTAACCCCTAGGTAGTGTATAGTTAGGTAGCTTCCACAGAGTCCCAAGTCCCAGCAGCCAAGACCCGGCGGGGCAGCTCTTGGGAGCTCCACAATTTTTTTTGATGCTTCTCGGTCCTCTTCGCGAACGCAGAAGCTGGAAGCTCCCATCTCTCAACCTCACAAACTTCGAATAATTACTGCAACTCTCTTACTCATAACGACCCCTTATCGTTTGGCTTTACCATCACGACAATGGGCATAAAACGATCTCGCTCCGAGGCGCACACCTCCAACAACGATCACGTCCACCCCGACCGAAAGAAAGCGAGAACTCATAAGCACAAGCCAAAGAAGCCTATCGACATTGACAGTCTATCCGCCATCAAGAAGCGCGCGCGTGCAATTGAGAGACTCCTATCCCGCGACACATCAAACATTCCTGCAAATAAGCAAAATGAACTTGAACGAGAGCTGGATGCGCACAAGCAACGCATCAAGGATGCCGAGTATAAAAGATTCAGGAGCAACATGATTTCGAAATATCACATGGTCCGATTTTTTGGTATGTCACAGTCCATTCTTGTCCGATGCTGAGGACACCAATTGACAGTTTGTGCTGCAGAAAGGAAGAAGGCAATCAGAATCGCAAACAAGCTTGAAAAGAAGCTGGCGCAAGCGACCGATCCGGAAGAGATTGCGCGGCTCAAGATTGATCTTCACAAGGCACAAGTCGATATCGACTATTGCATCTATTATCCATTCGTGGAGCCATATCAAAGTTTATACGCCAAGCCGGCAGCTGGGGAACAGGAAGATGAAAGCGAGGAGAAGAAGGACGTGGCAGCGAAGTACCTGAATGTCGAGAGACCTCCAATGTGGACTCTCATTGAGAGAACCAGAGAGGAAGGCAAGCAGGCGTTAGAGAGGCTGCAAAACCGACAACCTGAAGAGACTGAGGGCGATGCACCTGCTCTAGCAATGGGGAACAAGAAGAAGGCAAAGTTGGGCAAGGGCAAGGGGAAGAAACGTGCCAATGATGATGATGATGGCGATGGTGGTTTCTTTGATGAGGAGTAGGGTGGAGATATTTTGGCTTGCGGAAATCATGATACCCATAATAACGAGCAAAGCGATGATGATAAACCGAACAGGACTCGGAAAAAACAAAACCATGTGATGCTTTTCCACTTTCACAGCGATGACAGGAAGGCACGCCAAGTGACATGCCCTCCTGCCTTCCCTTTTGTGAATGTGGTTTAACTTTTAGGCAAAGTCTGGGCAAGTACGGGCACTCACACTCGTTGGCGACCACAGCCAATCTTTTCATTTCCCCCAAGCTCTCCCGTCTCGTTTCCGTCACAAGCCGAGAGGATTGAGGCCTACAGTATCCTGCGGCTGCAACTCAACAACACCAATGACAAAGGTCGCGAGTCCTATAACGGCACTTCGGTGATTTTTATTCCAAGTTTTTCGGGGTTATTTGGACGCCACAACTCAAAGTCGAGTCTTTCCTCTGATCTTTTGTTTTCCATTTTCATGCATGGCTGCCCCACCCCGCCTTATGAGCAGCCCTTATAAATGGAGGCAAACACCTTGAGGTCCGCAAGGCGCATTCCAGCTGCGGCGCCTCCCAACATCATTACCAGCCTCACAAACCTGCGTCCTTCTCCTGTCCCGCCAAAATCTAACAAGCGAAAGTTGGATGCCATAATTGTCCCGTTTGGCGCACCAGCACAACAAGGCAAGAATAAGAAGCAAAAGACCAACAAGCGACAGCAACCTGCGAAAATGGCACCCGGACCAGCTTCTCAAGCTTCTTCCTCCCAGGATGAGCCCCCGATAGACTATGCAGCCATCCGAAGCTGGCTTACAGAACAAGCACACGACCCGAGCAGACCAATTACGCCGCTTCAGAAGCGAGCACTCACCGACCTCACCCGTTCCATCAAGGTAGACGAACCACCGCTGGGCAACACGGACTGGATTAGTGTTCTAGAGAGTGAGTCTGTTTCTGTTTTCTTTGGCTGCTCTCTGTTTCTGTGGTTTTTCCCCTTTTCTTTCTTTCTTTTCACCTTTGCCTCCGTCAAAAGCTTGGGTATAGGAGACTAGAGACGCCTGCGAATAATAGATACCCTCTGTCCACACCGTACTGTTTCGATTCTTTCCACTTTCTGAATTTCTTTCATCCATGAACACTCTGTTATAGCCGGGGGCCCCGTGCAAACTGCTAACCACTTTGATGCGAAAGAATACCGTAATGCCCACCGGCTTGAGGGTCCTGAACACAGTTTTGATGACGAGTCGGCGACAGACGGCAAATGGATTTGTATTTGCACTTTCAAGGGGCACAAGGAAGGTACCGTCTACAAGTTTCCGGACAGACAGGCCGGGGCAATTCCCGCATTCGGGAAAAAGAAAGATGCTAAGCGGTATGCGGCCAAGTGCTGTGTGGAATGGCTTATGAGCGAGAAATATATGCCGAGCAATGGAGGTGTAACTTTTCAGCCCGGCGCTCCAGGCGCTGCAGGCGCGCGTTTTTTTGGGCCGGTGACGACGGACAAGCCTGCTCCGCCGCCTCCAGATGCTCAAGTCGGTCGTAGTGATGGTGCACCGTCACCTGCCAGAAGGCCTTCCATGGAGTTAGATGCTCAGGTTGAGGGCGGTGCCCGTCTCGAAGCCGATAAGAAAGATCGGTCCACGATAGATGTGCGCGACGACGATATCCCCGCCCCTAAGCGCGTCGAGGAGATGTGTCGTCGACTTAATCTTGTGACGCCGCGGTATGATGTTACGCCAAATTCGACGACGGATGGGCACTTTGATGGATATGCTGATTTTGGTGTGGATACGGCCCGCATCCCGACTGATGTGACGAGGGTCAGTATGATTTACTCAAAGAGGTTCACAAAGGAGGCGATTGCGGAGAAGTTGCTGAAAAGACTGTTTGAGATCGAGGGACAGAGGCAGGAAGAACTTGCGGAGCTGGTGGATCAGGTTTTGGCTGGATGATCATGCTTTTCTCTTTTCCATTTTCATTGGCATACTGATTGGGATATGTGAATGATTAGGGATTCTGTTTTGAAGGAGATTGGAGGCAAGGGGGGATCATAGTTAGTATAACCCTATATATGTATAGTGGTGGACGTTTGCTTTTCCTTTTTGGGAGCCGCAAGCATTGTCAGAAAGATAGGGATCGCGTTGTATTGAAGTAAGGTAGTTAGTTCATAGCGCTTGCAGACTGGCTTTTGAGGGGGATTATTCACATTGTATTTTTCTCATTGACGTCCTTGCTTTGGGCGCAATGTCAAGCCTTTGGTACAGTCTGTGGTGTGCAAGTGAGATTCACAGCTTCCCAGCTTGGGACAACCGGACAAAACACCCTCTCTAACACGTTTTGTCCCCCTACCCATATTATATCTCGCCGCTTCTGTTATTCATTCTTGCACTTGAACTTTTTCACCCACTTTTTTTTTTTCTCTCTTTCTCTTTTGGTTTCGATAATAATGAACAAAAAAAAAGTGCATCTTTTAAAGGGCACGCAAAAAATAAATAAATCGCAGATTGATGACTTGGGTGTTTCTCTTGAAATCACCACACATCCCCGGGGGTTCAAACCGCGTAAGTAAAGACGTTCTGACCACAAAAGCTTTCAACAATCAATGACAAAAACAAGCGGGTTTAGCTCAGTTGGGAGAGCGTCAGACTGAAGTTACAACTTCATTTCCAAATATCTTGTAAAAGATAATCTGAAGGTCGTGTGTTCGATCCACACAAACCGCATCCAATTCTTTTTTGGGCATACTTTTTTGCATATTTTTCGCTCATTTTTTTTTTTTGGGGGGGGGGATTTGTTGGAGACGGTGTGGAGTCATGACTGAAGGGTTGCTCTCGTTGAAATGGTCATGAACTTTTTGACTTGAGATGGTATTCAACGGCTTGTCATGAGCTTATGGTCATGTAGTAAAAAGGATCACCTTGCCAGTCGAGCCGGCAGAAAGAACGTCCGAGTGCGCAAAACTGATGGATTATGCTGCTCACGTTCCTATTGATGATTAGAAAAACATTAGTACATCTCAATCCCTCTTTTGGGGGTTATTGAGCTATGGACTCTATTTGTGTACTATTCAGTATGCTATTACCTGTCTGGCTCTTCTTCGCCAATACTGACAAGCTTTGTTTTCAGTTACATGAACGATAAAAAGCATGATGCCTGATGAACCCTATCCTGACCGACCCATAAAAAAGCCTAGCCAAACGCCGAACGAAAGAAAGAGCAGAGTCCAGTATCTCCCCTCTCCTCCAATGCATGCTGCGCTCTTTCCTCGGATAATCCAGGTTATGCCTCTGAAGCTCACAAATGTCAACTTTCTGCAGTCTATGATGCTTGAATCCCCTAACCCCTGGCTCAAATAGTCAACCGCCGAAACACACGCAATGGCTGCTCAAACTCGCTGATCCGCAAAATCGAGTACTTCACAATCATCCTCGAAGAACCCGTCCTCATCGTCTGCTCTGCCAGCCCCGCGTCTGCGTCTGGTGGTGATGACAATTTGCGTGTCGTCATCACCGCTGCGGTGAAGGATCCTTTCCATCGCCGAGCTAGGCAGAGCACGCGACGCATCAAGAGCAATGTTGAATGACTCTTCGTCTGGGAGAGTCGACAGACCAAAGTCAAGTCTGGTAGCGGCGAGGGGCTGTCCGAATGCCCATGAACCTGCTGAGTCACTGATATCGGAAACATCTCGCTGAATTGGGGCGGCCTTTGCTCCCTTCTTTTTGCGAGGAACTGCCTCTGTCGACGTGTTGTCCTCGAGAGTTGTCCCTGCCAGAATGGAGGTAATGGCCAATCCCGAGTCTTCAGTCGAATCAACCTCAAACATACCGACTCGTCTGTCCGTGTGGAATGGCTGATACGGAGCGCTAGATTCTATCTCAGCATGTGGGATAGAGGACTCTGCGCTGGGCCTGTATTGACGCAATCGTGGTCTAGCTTGGTTGAGCACTAGAGTATTGTTTCCGGCATCCGAATCTCCAAAGTCAATGTATTCATCAGGATCGACAATACGCTTGACGATCGGCGCAATAGTGTCGTCTGGCAATGAGGGCAAATGAAAGTCCCTGTAGCGAGACAAGCGTTGCTTATCCGCCCCTGAGGTGGTCCTGCGGGTTTTGAAGGTAAACGTACGAACCAAGCCGGTTCCGAGCACGAAGAGCGAACGGTCTCTCTTCCCGACAACCCAAGTGACGCACGACGGCTCAGGAGATGTGACTGAACTCGGCAGCGAGACTCTGTTCTCGCCAGTGTGTCTGAGCTGGCTAATCGCGTTCCCAGTCCTACCCAAAGAATGACTAATCCCTGCAACGATGACCTTGCCGCCGTGAGTGGCATATTCTCCGATGCCGGGACCGGCCATGGACTGGGAATTCGAGCTGGTCCTGCGATGACGATCAATCAAGGGACGAGCGACTTCCCGCACGGAGCTCAACGCGTTGGATGCAATCGAAGCAGCTGAGGTTGAACCTTCAGGTGCTGGACTCTTCGTCTCCTCGAGCTCCCGGCGACGCGGAGGAGGCCACGTGAAAGCGCTCGAGGGCAGGTCCAACAGATGAACTGTCCCTCGCTCAGTCACCATGGCTGCTCGCTCGCCATTTGGAGAAACCCACGCCAGGTCAACGATACGCGCCACCGTCATCCGAGAGAACTGTGCAACCTGGCGTACTCGTGGGGTAGAGGCCGAGGGTGAGTTCGCAGCATGAAGAGGCGATGCCTTGGTATGCTGAATGCGCATCAAATCCCAGACGGTTTGAATATCTCCTTTGCTGCTCGCGGTGAAAAGATGCAGCCCAGAGGGAGACATGGACAAGAAGCTGCAGCCGTGATGAATCGTGAAAGTTGCAACCGGATGCAAGTTTGTGGAAGAACCAAGGGCTTCAATATCCAATATCGACACCAAACCTGGCTCCTTTGCGACTGGAGGGGTTATAGCACCGTGTGTTGGGGGAAACTGAGGCGGCGAAGCGCCGAGTCCCCAGTTTTGGGGCTGCTGAGGGGGAGATCGCTGGGACTGGTTCTGCTGAGGATTCCAATAGCTATTCCAGGCGTGCCAACCCTGTTTGCCCACCCATTTGGCGCCTTGAATAAGCTCTTGGGTAGCATCCCGCATAATTTTGTTCACGACGCTCTCGGCCAAAGGCAGATCGACTTCTGCGTTTACCGACGGTAGCTGGGGCGGCGTCATTGAAGTCAGGCCAGGAGCACGGGCGGATGTAGCTACCGGAACTGTGGCGCGCAGAGCGATCTGAGAAGATGGTGCCGCAGGGCAGTAAGCGAGCCATCTCGAAGAAAGACTGACGACTGCAACTTGTGGTCTAGGGCGTGGGAGAGCAGAAGCTGGAGCACGGCCTCTTTCATGCTCTGGGCCGCTGTCACCCTTGAGGGGCTGTTGAAGGGTTGTCCAAACCTTGCCGTAGCATCTGAATTGAATTGGACGCTCCTTCGAAGGAGGTATCTCCCGATACACCCAGCATTCACCAGTGATTCCAGATGAGACAACCAGATTGCCGCTATCTGCATGGATAGTCAACGCGCCGATAGGTGGAGGCGGCTTGAAATACGGGCTTGTAATGGGCGTCTTAAGAGGCGCCGTCTTGGGCGACTCAAGGAGAACGCTGACCTGCTGGCCTGTCTTTAGGGAGTAGACTTCAACTGTGGTCTGGTACGTCTCGACGAAACCAGCCGTCATTCTGCTGCCAACACTCTCTCTTGCGGAGGGGTCAGGACTGATATTAGCCATCGCTTCAGACCTCTCTGCAGAAACCGCATCATAATCGCCTTCAAGATTGAGTGTGGGAGTAGACATGGGAATGTTTGGGCCATGGATGACAACCGCCACCAAAGGAAACAACTCAGAGCCGTCCGAAGTCCAAGGCAGAACTTTAGCATGGTACACTCCACCACGCAGCCCTTTCAGACTTGTGACCGACTCGACGCCTCGTTTTCCAACAGAGAACACCTCGAGCCCTCCCTCATATCCAGCAAGTACAACCGTGTCTTTTCCAGAACCGTAGTCGATGCTCGCCGAGGGCAGAGCGTCATAGCCAAAGAAGTAGCCCTTCTCCCCAGCCTTGATGCCTGATCGCGGTTGAGGGTCAAGGTCAATATCCGGAACACCATAAAAGTGAGCTTGCGGTTGATGAGGAAGCGGTGGGTTCGAGACAGCTCTAGATTGAGAATAATGTGAGTGCATAGAACCTCGCCGGGCTGCAACCGCCGCCGCCCCAAAATGGCTAGGCAGATCCGGAGGAGACGGAGAGTAATGCTGTTCCATGTGATAGCTCAGTGGTCGTCTGCCGGCAGTCGAAGGAGAAGCAGAAAGCGGATGGCCAGGGTATACACTCATTCCAGGCGCAGGCGATCCGTACCTAGATGACAGGGCGCGCGAATCCTCGTACGAAGACGGAGCTGTGGGTGGTGACTCCCCGCTCAGGCTGATGAGATTCGAAGGAGATCCGGCCATCATGCCGGGAATTCCTCTCTGCCATTCCCCGGTATTCAACGAATTGTTGCTTGTCGCATAGGATGCGTTAGAGACAGCATCTAACAAGGGCGACGCCACGGGATTCTCATTAGAAGACACGCTCACGGGCTTTATCTCGGGGGATATGACGGGAGAGGCGCTCGACGAGGAGTCTTTGGCAGGGTCTCCATTACTGTTGAGGAAAGTCAGCTTTTGGAACCTTCATTGGCCTTTGATGGTGAAACCAGTCACAAAGACTGTTTTCTATCCAGGTATCAGGGTCATGGGAACCCACGTGAACTTCGCACCGTGTTTTGTCACCGCTGCGACAACTCCACCGCTTTCTTTGCCATTCTTTCGGTCCTTCTTGGGGCCTGGTGGTAGACAAGGATTAGCGCTAAATAGTCCTAACGGGGCGGTCACGAATAGGAGGAGGATAAACAAACCTGGCATGAATGGCAACCAAGGGGTCTCGCGAACAGTGTAATGTTCGCGAATGGCGATAGCGGACACCCCTCAACCAATGCGAAGTGGTGCCGGCGGGATATATGAATTAGGGGGTATGTATGATTAGAATCGGGGTAGCGTGGTAGTATACGGTTGTTGTGATGGGTATTGGTTCGTTATATGCGTACAGCGTCGAGGCGCGGGATCGACGGTTGGTCTATGAATGTATGTATGACACAGATGGATATGTATATGCGCGCCTTGTCTGGGAGCGCCGGCTGGCGGTGGTCGGTGGTGGAAGACAAAGGAATGGAGGTCCAGGGAGGCGCTGCCCGAGAGGAGGACACCGGGTGGTCGTCTGACACGGAGCGAAACAAAAGCTCGTCTTTATGAATTAATAAGAGTGTAATATCGCGATTGCAGAGTGGGAAAAAGAGAAAGAGAAAGAGAATGACAAAGTTTCTGGGCTTCTGAATACTGTATTGCTTCGTTATGGTTTATCTGAGTTTGATGAAGAAGGAAGAGGAACAGAGAGGATGCGTCAACCTACAGAGGCACCTGGACCAGGTGTTCCTGGGTCGTGACTCGACACTGGCAACCACCTGAGTACCGCTGAAGAGGCGGGGCACTTGGCTGAATGAAGCCGGGAGCAACTGGGAGGGGCCCAAGAGGGAAAGGGGTGTTCCTGGGGACCCGGTCTGACGCACCCGCTTGCACCCGCTTAAAGCTGGGGATTCCAGCCCTGAAGGGAATAGCCTGGATGTGCGCCCAGATAAGCATGGGTGAAAGGGACAAGCGCATGCGCTATCAGTGCATACCCAGCAAACGGCGGGGTTTATCGATGCTTGGCCTCCAACAACAAAAGCAATGATTGACTGACTTGTGCAGAACAAAAAGGGGCAGTCAATGTACGGAATGCTGCAATGCAGCAATGCAGCCCTGCAAACGTGGTCGTCTACGAAGAGACCGTTTTGCTGCACTGCCTATTTTTGGCGGCCCAGATGATGGACGGCATTGTTGCTGGTAGGTAATTAAGGGGGACCCTTTCCATTCTTGACTACGTCATTCCAAAGCCCAGGTCATCAAGGTCATCAAGGTCATTCATCAAACACATGACCTTTTCTATCTACACGCCTTGACGCTGACGGGATTTCCGTTTGTCACTTGATAGCCCTGTCAAGTATGTATTTCGTTTGCATCAAGTTAAACACGTGTAATCTGCATTTTCCATGCTCCTTGTTGTCATTGATTTTCCGATGCCGCCGAATGAGTCGAGAGATGCCGCTTCCCAGTCACCACCCACACACACCCCGCGCTTTACCCTTGGCTCGGCACGCGTCAACTCCACTTTCTTCAACTCGTCTTGAACTCATCTCAGCCAGTGATCCCAGCACGTCATTTACAGACCTTCATTATCCGGCGAATGTTGGTGATATGGTGATGAACTTGAGACATTTTAAGCATTTTGGTAGAGGGAACTTCCATATCCGTCACACAAGGAATAATGACATTATGAAAACTTGACCAACACATTGCCGAACACGGACTCCCGAGTTTAAAATCCAGACTTGTCTTACCCCGCCATCTGATAAAAGCCGAATCTCCGAATCCAAAGCCATCACCGTGTAAGTTGTACAGTACCATGACCGCGGAATGACATATTCAGACATCCGAACTACCCTGCTCCAGATGAACACCTGACTTTTCACAAGTTCGCCTCTCTAAAGTTGCCCCAAGTGTATCTCTTTCACACGCTGCGGATGTAGTGCAAACTCCCTAACAAGACTTCTTCTGACCATCAAGCTCAACCAAATCCCCCGTCAAAAACACACGATAATAAACCCACTTCCACTTCCCAGGCTCATCGACCATCTTCAATTTCCCCCTTGCAGACCACTCCCCTCCCGAAGTCTCTTCTTTTTCCGTGTTCCTCAGAGAGTACCTCACATCCCCAAGTATAACAACCTCACACTCTTCAGATTCCTTATGCACTGTATCATACTCGTCGCCTTCAACGCCCCCAATAAAAACCTTTTGAACTTTATGCGTCCTCGTAGAGACTTTCTCCCACATTCCTTGTCTTAGTGCTTGTATATCTGTCATTGAATGTGGTCAGCGCAAATATAGTCAGTTGTAGAGAGTACAGAACATACATACCATCCAGCCCCTTCGCAACATCGCTCCCCATAACCAACGTCGCTTCCCCGTCAAACTGCTTGGCCCACTCCTGGTTACACTCTTGCTTGTCAGAGATTTTATAAAAGTGCTCCAGGAACGTCCCGACAGATGATTTGGTTTCGGGACTCAAAGATTTAGGGTGGAGAGAAGATCTCTTGGTGGTTGGTCCCGACATGATGAATTGCTCGCTGTGATGCTCAGCTACCCGTATGGTAAAAGGCGAATGGTAGAAGAGACAGAAAAGAAAAAAGTTATTTTAAACAAGTATGAGAAGAAATGAAGGGTGGAAAAAATTGTACCTAGTAACATGCAAGTAACACAATGCCATCTACACAATTGCAGTGGGAGGTCAAGGCACTCAAGAAAAGATGTTCATCCAATTTTCTCTAGTACCAAGTGGACGATGATCATTAGTGGAGACATGATTTCCAACTCACTCAGTGTGTCACGAAGATCATCAGTAAATCCCACATCAACGGGAGGGAGGAAGGGAGGGAGGGAGCAAGCGACTTGGCCTACAACTAGAAACATCTCAGAGTTAAATAAAGCATATAAATTCGTGTTATTCAAAAACATGAATAAACAACAAGAACAAAAAAAGGGAAAATCGGTGATAGTTATCTTAACACTGGTATACTCCCATCGTTACACACCACACCACTCGTGAAAGCACTAAACACAACCGGTTCTCTCAATAGAGAACACCCTCCCTTATTTCTGCACGTAGGGTCCATCCATCTCGCTCACACAACCCACCCCGTTCATGTTATTTAAAGCTTAAATATCACACAAAACCAAGCACTTAATCGCATGAACCGTTCATTCATTATTGCTCACTATTCACTCACCGTACTCAACAACTCGCTCGCATCAGACGATTGTACAGTAAATACACATACTTCAAATATAACAAAACCGATACGCTTCATTTTCGCTCTCTTCTCACACGCAAAAAGAATGCCATTAGGTAAATAAGAAAGAAAGAAAGCCCAGACCAGACCATGATAACCTACAAAACTATATACAAATTCAATAAAACAAAAACAAAAATAATAAACTTTCAAAAGTTTCTCCCCCAAAAAACAAATCATAACCACCCCACTAAATTTGTCTTCAAAGCTGCTGCCAGGAAATCCAGCAGAGAATCGAAGGGGAAAAAAAAGGGAAAAAAAAAAAAAAAAGGAGAAGAAGAAAAGAAACAATGTAAAATATCCCTTACAAAGAAACCTTCCCCCCGAACTATAAAATCGACTTTCCAGCTTCCGTCCCCTTCTCCAGGATCTGACCGGTCGAAGATAAGTTTCGGTCGTCGACTCGTTCGTAAAACGTCCTCCTCACAAAAAAGTTGTCGAGAAAAAAAAATTTCGGACCCTCTCCCCAACCGCCAACTGTTCAGAGACACCCTCTTCCTCCCTCCCAGCCCGTCAAGCCCGAACACCCCTAGCACTAACCTCTCCCCTCTCTCCAATCTTCAACAAGACCCTACAATCCGGACAGTACCACTTCGTCGTCCTAGCCGGTATATCTGAAAGACCAACGCACTCGAGATGGAACCATTCCTGCTTGCAGTGCTGTTTTTTGACGAGTTTCTTATCAGCACTTTTGGTCACATAATCATACTTTCCGCTTTTCTTTGCTTTGAGCCTCGTCGACTTTCTAGCACTAGTAGAACAAGTCGAATAATCTCGAGTTTTAGTAAAAGAATCGATACTCACATCAACATTATCGCACTGAATCATTGTCCCGAAGCTGACCCGATTGCAGAGACAATACCTCGGCTCATCGTCATCAATGACGTTCCCCTCATCGTCCACTTCGACTTCAGCAATTGCCTCTTCCTTCTTGCTGCTGCGTGCTGCAGTGGTATTGGCCTTTTTCCTGGGCGCCGCCTTGCGCGTACCCACGGCGCTGTTACCGCCGCTGTTGGTGCGGCTTATGACGCCCGGAGCTGGCCTTTTACCTGCCCGCTTGCTGTGTGCAGGTTTAGAAGTAGTAGAAGAGGTGAAAGAAGAAGATGCATTGGTAGAGGTTGCGGCATTGGTAGACGAAGAAGGGACCTCTGGCGGCGCAGGCGTATTGCGGGCGGTACTAGTGCGCCGAGGCCGGTCTGCGGCTAGAGAGTGAGGGACTGCGGGAGCTATAGCAGGACTAGGAGCAGAAGGTTCCTGGCTCGTGGCTTTGCCTCGTGATGCTGGGCGACGGGTTACTGTCGTCGCCGTGGTTGAAGGGATAGCTATTGTCTGCGCATCAGAATCAGGGTTGGGGTAGGTTAGCTCAGGACTTGCGGTGCGGGATGCAAGCGACTTGAGGGGCTGCAGAGTTTGATTTTCTTTTGGCTGCTGTTGTAAGTCTTGTGATGCTCCTGTGCGAGGCAGTGCCTTGCGAGTTTCTCTAACAGGAGGGAGGATAGGGGTAGCCGATTTCTTGGTCGGCGAAAGTATAGGAAGAGGGACAGGAGTTTCTGAGGTGGGTAGTTTCAGAGGTGCAATTGTAGATGTATTAGAGTGACCAACAATACTGCCAGCAGGAGATGTTGCCGAGGCCACTGATGCTGACTTGGCCGTGATGGACTGATCAAGTGCGTGGACTGGCAACGGAATTGGGGTGGTAGAATGAAGTACGGCGGAACCGGCTGCTGCCCGCTGAGGAGGCTGTACTGGCGCCTCTTGAGGAGGTACAGCCAGAGAGCTGGCGGGCGTCAACAACGGCGGCGGTACAGGCGTCTCAGTCTTGGTTCGCTTAAACTGCGGTCTTTGGGCTTGTCCGCTGGTTACTTCAGGCTTCTCTGCATCGCCCTCTGGCACCGAGTCCCTTTTACGCTTCTTGGGAGCTTTGTTTCTGCCACCAGCCTTTCCGGCCTGGTCTTGGACGATTGGCGGAGCTGCGTCGCCCATTATGGCTCTGGCCATCATTTCGAAGCTTTTTGCTGACTGCTCAGCCTCTTCAGCAGCCATTTTGGCCAGCATCTCTCTCTTGAGTTTCTTAGCCTCGTTGAGCTTCATTCCTCGATTGCTGATCGCCCTGTCATCCGACGCCAGAGCCTCTGAAGTCAGAGCGCCGGGAGGCAATCGCTTCTCCCCAGTCTCTGGGTCGATGGATGGAACGGGCATCTGCCCCTCGAACACTGTACCTTCTTCCTCAGCCTTCAGCTTTGCCTTCTTGAATGCCTCGACACCGCGGCCCAGCGCGCTTAATTCCCTAGCGACCATGGTATCGCTTGGAGTCCAAGCAGCATTCTTCTTCATCCGCTTCCGGAGCCTAGCCAGTTCGAACGGAGTGAGTTGACACCATGGTGCATCAGCGCTGCCCGGTACGGCATTTTCAGGTGGTGGTGCAAGCTGCGCGAGTTGCTGGCTAGTTGAGAGCTGGCCAGGTAAGCCGGAGGGGGGAACGGATGTCCTCGCCCTGGCCGTCGATCTCCCTCCCGGCTTGGGTGGCCTCGACGATGATTTAACCACCCTGATGCGCGCATGTGGCGCGGGAGTAACCCTACTCGATGAAACCTCATCTTCATTTTCCTCTTCCGAGCTGCTGTCGGACCCAGTGGAACAGTCGTCGAAGTTCAGCTCGTATGGCGCCAAGACTTCCCCTGGAACGGTGATTCTCGGCACGCGAGGTCTCCGAACCTTTTCTCCATCCACTCGCAGTGTAATTTTAGGTGCCCGCGACATCTGCGGTGACTTTGCCGCAACAGGACTCTTCTGCTCTTCGGGCGGAGGGTAGTTCTCGAGCATAGTTTGCAGCTTCGCAAGGATGGTCTTGGCACGGTTGTAGTGACGGTTAACATTCTCGGTCATGCGCTGCGCCTCGGCCTGGGAGTAGATGCGTGAGTTCATGGCATGCTGTATCGTCTCGGATATTTGCGCGCGCAGCTCGACAGGACCGCAGGGCCTCTCGGTAGGCGGCAAGTTGGGGAGCTGACCCCATGCGGTGGTGAGCTCATGGACCTTTGTGGATGCATCGAGGTAGTTTTGGTCGAGCTGTCCAATAAGAGTCAAAGAGCGCATTATGTCGGCGGGGAGGTACTCGGTGAAATCGAGGAAGTCGCTGACGGTGGCTTGTGCATCGGGGTCGGCGCGGAGACCGAGGGGGTGGATTATGGACTGGATCGCCTGTTCGATCGAGGCCGAGGGCACATTGTTTCGCGGTGAGATGGCCTCCTCCATTTCAGCATCAGCATCAGCCTCGGGTCGCCCTGGCTCGGTGCTGGCTGTGGCTACTGTTGCTGCCATGATGTGCCACGACGACGGATCGTAACCGGACCAAGGTAAGGCGTGCGCATAGAGCGCGGGTGGTGGTGGTGGAGCCTCTGCTCTCCCGTTCGGTGTCGCCTCGAGGTTGCTGGCAGTGTGGCAGCAGTGCAGTGCGGTGAACAGATGAGGCTGGATCTGCAGAGGTTCAAAATTCAGAGTTTCGGTTGTGGAACGCGTTGCGATCACAACGTCAACTCCACTGACTTTCGCGCGCGCAGGCAGGGTAGGTTGCATGGCGGAAAGGGAAAGCTCCAAAAGTGAGGACCGTGCCACCCGCAGCGCACTTGCAGAAACCCCCACACTCTTAGGCCGAAGGTTTCCTATGGCGAAGCTGCATATCCGCGCTAATTTCATACACGACCTATGGATCTCTCATTGTTGCATCGGCCTCTCATCATCGTTCTCCACAAGTCCCAGTCTTTTGGTTTTACACGCTCGAAATATTTCCTATTTCATCCAACCCTTAGAGCCTACACCTGCATGCGAATCTCCATTTGTGCCGTCGGTGAATGCATGCTTACCTCGACAGTTGACCGAAGGCTGAGTGGGATTGAGTGATTGTCTCCAAGTTCTTCCAACTTTTTTTGTTCAACCCATCATCATCTTATGGATGGATTTAAGCGGATATTGTTGACCTGCAGATTGATTGCAAATATGTACTGTACAATCGGTCACCCATAACAGCCACCGGTGGTGGGGTCGAAGATGATCTTCACTGCAGCATCCGTCGCTTCGTCTCTTCCACGGTGCCATCGAGAAGCATGCGCCATGGGGTAATATTGAAAAATCGCATCGCACAAGGCAGGCAGCAACCATGTGGAGACTCCCTTCGTCTCGAGTGAGCCCATCTCGAACTACACGAAAAATTGAGGACATCCTGATTACCGACGGCTGTGTCTCGTTTGCTACCTAAAATTTAAAATTACTGGAGGCCTGTCCGTTGCTGAGGCCACCCGAACATCAACCCCTCCTCGTCTAGCTGTATAGTAAACATAAATTTGCCCAAAAAACCTAAACAAAAAACTCGATGATGAAATGCAGGATGAAAAGCCCAAAGAAGGAAGTATCAGGATAGAAAATTTGTTGTACAAGTTGGCTCTGAGCCTCCTCTGTAGACAGAAGTGAAGAAGTGAAAATAAGAAAAAGAAGCCCAAAATCCATCATAAATCATGCCCCAAACCATAAAAGTAAACAAAAAATGCAAATGCTAGAATCCGAAATCAACGCTTCCATCGTGCACTCTCCCAAGTCTCAGCATCGTGTTGTACAATCCAATTCCAAGTTTGCCCAACCGTGGTATCTCGACATAATCCCATCCAAAAAATCAAAATAAAACCTCTTAGCTCATATAATTGCTCCTCTGAACCAACTTCGCCCCATGTACCTTCTCCCCTTGCTCAGTCTCATACCAAGACTGATCACCCACTGTCGTGAGCGAGGCATACGCCGTCAATGTCCGGCATTTCCTGTTTTATATGTCAGTAATCGTGCCATGAGCTTGGAAGACTTCAAGACTTACAGATACCCATTGATGGTCAAAGCCCCCCAGACCTCCAAATCCCCGGCGACCTCCAAAGTCCCATTAATCTTCAACTTGCCAAAGATCTTGACCTTGTCCGCGCAGGCAGCCCCTCCGTTGATCTTAACATTTCCCATAGACTTGATCTTCCCACTGTGAACCTTGTTAGCGTTTGTGTTTCTGGTGCCGAGTATAAGAGATGTAAAACATACCTGCAGTTCAAGTTTCCACTGAGGTTCAGATCTCCATAAGCCTCGATTCTATCCCTTACGGAGAAATCTCCATTAAGCGTCACTGAGGCCATGGACTTGACTGACCCATCCACCTCCATAGGTCCACGAAGGTCGATTGATTGCTCCGACTTGATGCTCTTCTTCTTTCTGATCGGCGCTCCACCTCCCATGCTGCTTGGTGTGTTGCCAGAAGAAGAGCCGCCGGCTGAGGAAGGGTCATAGCCCATCATCATGGGCTGGTCGAAGGTCATGATGTGCTCGTACTCGTACATCGTCTCGCCTTGAGGTGTTGTATTAATGGGTGATGCGGTGGTGGTTGAGCTTGCGTCCGAAGTGGTGGTTGTGGTCGTGTTGATGCTTGGCTCAGGTGTGGATGTAGTGGTTGGTGTTGATGTAATAGTTGATGATGATGCAGAAGGAAGAGCAGTGACTGTTGCTGAAGATGAAGATGAAGATGAAGATGAAGAACTTAAGAACGAAGTTGGTGATGCTTCTGATATATGTGTATTCTGATCTGGAAGAGCAGGTGACTTGGCCTTTTTCATATTCTTCTTCTGGACAGGGGAATTACACTTGAAGCTTTCCAAGTTGACAATGACTCTTGACAGCACCTGACCGGCGTACCCGTCATAGCCCGAAGCAGAATCAAGCCTCGTGCTGAAGGTGTCAAGGTGGAGATGCTGTATGTGTGAGGCTTGGTTGATGAGGTGCTGCGAGTTGGATTGGCCGTGTGTCGAGAGAATCATCATGGGGAGGCGAACTTCGGGGAGCTATATAGAAAGGGGAAACCTCTGGTTCACACACAAGGTGTAGAGAAAGGTGTCAAGAAATCCGAAGCCAAAGTCCTTGGTGAAGCTAGGACCATCCAGCAACCTGGAGCTGGAGTTCTCAATGGTAATCCCAAGACCCCGAAGGTGAGCTGTCCTGGTTTCTGCCTATAGCACTGACAATCGGATCCACGAGATACCCGTGCCGGAGATGGGTATGAGTCGTTTTCTCGCTTTGGAGTGCCATTTTGTTGGGCCAGCTCATGAGCAGGAGCTTTATCAAGCGTCACAGCCTGCCATTGAAAAAAGCGACATGTAACATCCCTCCCTTGAAGGTGGTCCCTCCCCCCAGCCCTTCCTCCATCACCACCCCCATGATCTCATACACCCCCATTCTTAGCCCTGGATCTGGAGGCCAGGCGACGCCCGAAACGGAAAAGAAAGAAGGGGACATCCCAGCCAGAAATCAGGCTCGAGTGGAGAGAAGGGGCCCATGGGCGGTCAGAGAGGAAGTTAGACGCCGGTAGTTCAAGGGCAGAGAGGCAGATTTCGATTTCTTTTGGAGACCAGCGCGGATTCTGGGCTCACACGTGAATTGTATTAGACGTGATTGGTCAAATCGAGGGCTACGACAAGGGGTAGGGGAAAGCGGGGCGCAGTCCTTTGTGTCTATTAGATGTGCCCGTCTTTACTTTTGCTGTTCTGGGTGTCGAGCAAGCAAACAAAGTTGGGCCTAGATGCGACTTTGGAAATCGTAAAAAGATTAACCCCAAACAGAACAGGGTGCTGCAGCCGTTTGGGCGTGATCCGAAGCCGAATGTGGTTTGTTTCCTGATACTGCTTTCTGTTTCGTCCGCAGCGTCCATACCAAGAGCCAAGACAGGGACGTCACGAAACCGTCCAGTAAAGGGGAGGCCGCCAGCCGTGTCCCAGTCTCCCGTTCTCGGGTGGGGAACTGTGCGTCAACGGCGCCGGACCCGGTACAAAAACGAGGCGCCGAAGTATCAATTACCATTCGCCCAGCCGGCCGTCCTGCCGCTAAAAATTAAGGCGCAGCGACGAGGGCTGAAATTCCGCTCTGTCACTCGCCGGCGATGTTTATTCCCTCTGTCACACTCATAAACCACGCCTTTTTTGACACTCTTCGCGATATTTGCTTCAAACGAAGAATGAATCCCCTTCAGAGTCAGATGGCCCCTGTAAGGACACCTAACCGCCTTACTTGGCCCTTCACGGCGGTATTCAGCATTCAGCTTGTATCTAGGCTCCGAGACCATTGCCTGGTCCGTGTGTTGTGCTTGTCGGTGCCGCGAACGCGCACCCAATATTCATTGCCCTGAAAGCAGAGGGGGGCAACGACCTGATGTCATATCATCGGATGACACCGGATATCAAATGCAAAAGTAACACTCCGATGCGATACAAGCAGCCGCTCCGCTCCCGGGTTGCACCAAGCACACCACACATACACACTCATATAATTCCATGTTGTTACAGCTGCAAAATAACCTCGATTCAAGCCACCACTACTACCACCACACCGTTCGAGTAAGCGATCGGAATGGGTGCCTGTTAATATGGATGTCCGGGCCATGCAAGATCCGGCGCCGTGCGTGGTCAAACGTTTCTGATTCCCGTACCCGTCCACATCCCAAAACGTGCATGCCTAGCCAAAACGCCAACCGATTCCTGGTGTGTTGCGTCATCGAAGCAGAGAAGAAAAAGAAGAATACCAAAAAGGACCGCTGACCAAGGGTGTCGTCATGTGATACCCCTGACGCGCAACAAGAAATGACAATACTTCGTACCTAGCGTCCAGGCAACTTAGATGCTGCCGACATATCGCAATGACAGCCCAGTCACCAGAGCAGAGATGACCCATACGCTGGCGTATACCACCGCGCCGTACGACTCAACGCCCTTGATAGCCAGCGCAGTATCCAGGTAAGCCCCGACAGCCGTGAACAGCATGGCAACGGCTGTCCGGATGATGGAAACTTTGGTCCGAGTGGTGAACCCCCACAAGTTCCATGCAACCGTCTGCCCGAGAGTGGCACTCGCGGGGTCGAATTCAGCATTCTCTTGGTCCTGCTCTGTCAGGGGCGTGGCCACGAGAGGTGTGAAGATGAAGGTTCGGGCAGCTAGCCCGAACAACAGGCTGAGAACCTGAATGGTCGGATTTCCTAGTCCAAACAAGACAGCATCGGCAGCAGGTTGGATGGTGGGTATGCCATTAAAGTGAAGCACCAAAGTGTTGGGGAGGAAGGTTCGGCTTGCCAGGAACAGTACGACACTGTAGATGAGGCTGGAGTGGAGCGAGGTAAGCACTTGAATTCCCCTGTCAACGATGATCTCCCGGTTGGTGGTGCCAGGTGCGGCTGAGTGAGCGCTTGACAACCGGCGCAAGAGGAGGAACGGTAAAAACGTTGATACGACCTCGATGGCGAGGTAGGCGCCGGCGGTCAGTGAACGAATCCCGTAAAAGACAGATATGAGAAAAGTCTATCGATGCGCGTCAGTTTCTGGATGCTGCGCCCTGCCATGTGGGACGTGGATGCAAAAAAGGGAAATCCCCGGATCGCCATGCATTCCGGCGCGCGGAGGAGGGGCGAACCTGTCAAGGGGTGTGAAGGAGGGTAGACTAGAAGCCAACCAGAACAACTTACTGCAGGGCCATGCGAGAGTAGGGCGAGGGCTGCAAGATCGTAACCATCATAGTCAAAGAACCAGCCAAGAGCTAGGCCGAATCTGCCATGCCAGCAAGGTTAGTTGGCCGAGCTGAAATGTCAGCCCTCTTCAGCCCTGAGCCGGTAACGAGGGCGAGTTGAGGGTGAAGGAGCGGCAAGCAGGTGAGTGAGGGGCAGACAAACGTACAGTTTCCAAGCAACCCTAACAAGCTCTTCATTCTGAGAACCAGGCTCTCGCGCAATATTGGACAACTCGCTGTCCGTCCAGTGGTCGACAAACGAGCGCCCGAGGTAGGAGAATGCAAAGCTCAGGACGACAACTATAGCAAACCGGGCGGGTCCGGGCAAAAAGTGGTCGCGACGGCGCTTCGATACGGGGAAGAAAACGGGCCTAACGGCTTCGAATGCCGCGTCTTCGGTGCGTCGGGCAAGGGCTGCAGCTTCACTAACGGCCTCAGCCGCCGCCTCCTTTGCTCGAACCATGGCGCGGTGTGTGAAGTGGTGCGTGAGATGAAAATGTGTGTATGGTGAATGTGGTGACTGCAGCGGATGACCGCAGAATGCAGACCGCAAGAAAGGAAATGAAAATGGGGTGAGATGGAAATTGTGTGTGTGTAACAAACGCGATCTCGAGATCCTGAGCTAGAAATAGCTTTGTATAAGAAAAATGAGGCTCAGCGTCAATGGCGTGAGATGTGAGAGCGGGGCTATGGATTGGGTCTCAATTGGAAAACGTCGGGAATGGCGATGCGACGCGATCAAGCCAGAGGGCAAAGTGTGCAAGTGACAAGTGACGCGCTTGAAATGAGCTTCGAGAAGCTTTGTTGAGGGGAGCTTGGTGCTTGAGTTGCCGGGAAGGTTAGGCGTAGTGGAGAGAATGGAGACACCTGGTGGATTCAGTGACGTCTTTACTCTCAAGGTCCTTATCCCTCTGATCTTTTTACCCACTGATTTCCCCCCTCTCAATCACTTGTCCGCAGCGCCCGCTAACCCCGCGCTTTCCCGTCAGGTCCAACTTGCGACCAAGACAGGCAGTTGCCTGCTGATATTACCCTTTGCTGCCCAATCACCTCATCAGTTGCGATAAACACCATCATCTTCAGCATCCAAATACTTCAAAATAGATGCACATTTTCCAAATTGTTGATTGTTCAATTTTGATGGTCAAGCCATCGTCGACGATTACTTGAAGATGGATCGTCATTTTACCCTATATATCTCTCGTTGTCCATGACTCCATAACTGGCACAGTCCTCCTCTTCGAAGGAAGTGACTGGCTGGTACGGACAGACCGCCAACCTTGGGTCGAGAAAGCCAGGCAATTCGATTGGGATGAAATCCCACCAGTTGGTTAATTTCATCAAATTTCTTTTTTCTTCATTTTGCGCTGAGCGTGGGCTCCATACAGTACAAAAAATGAGCGCCCGTTTCGATAATAGTAACACACCCGTTTTGCCTGATGATATACCGTCGCTAGCTAATGGTTTCGCTCGAGGCATTCGCTCAACGCTCGCACACGATCCTCACTTTAACCTCGTGGAGCTGGTCGGCTTCCCGATTCGCAATGTCCCAGAAAAAAATCGACTCCTCCACTCTTCGGTGCTAAGGTTCGTCGGCGGAGCGACCTCGTTTACATGTTTCAACAAATATAGGTATACAAAAAAAAAAAAAAAAAGAAGAAAAAAAAAGAATAACACCAATCCTTCGTCAATATCATAAATTTGTTCCAGCACCACGGCCTATTATTCCTCCATTCTTCCGAAGACGCCGTCGTCGTCCTCGTCGCTTCGCGCGCGGGAGCGCATATCGTCATCGTCCTCCATGACGCTCTCGGCTTCCTCCATCTTCACGTCTACCCGGCGATGGTCACCGCGAATATTGCTCTCGATCGCCCTACTAGGGAAGCTACCGATGAAGCTTGAGGGGCCGAGTATCGCCTCGTCAATGAATCGCGCAGGAAGAGGAGGGACTGGAGGAGCATCTGCTGGAAGGTGCACTGTGCGTGCACCGCCATTGCTACCGAAGCTGCAGCTCAACAACGCAGCAGCAAGCTCACTATCATCCTGCCCAGTTGTATTCCTGCCGGATGATGTTGGTCTTTGGTCGTGGCTGGCCTGACGGAAGTGACCAAAACTGGAGACTGATGGGATGCTACCAGCAGCTGCCAGTGAGCTCGCAAATGGGGCAGACTGGTACGACCTAGAAAAGCCAGTGCCATTGCTGTGCCTCTTATTGAAGCTCCTGTACGACGCATTGGCGACGCCCACGGGGTCCAAGTGTGGAGGAGGAGGGGTGGTATCGGCCGAACTCCGATCTTGATGTTCCGAGTATCCACTCGCCGCTGGAGATGCCGAGCCTTGCTCGCTATTGAAGTCTCGGGCCGAGTCGGGAGGGGTAGTTCCGGCGTTCTGATTCATGGCCACGAGCACCGAAGCTGCTTCCAAAAGCTGCACTTGTTGGTGCTTGGAAATCAAGAGCTTGGATGTATAGGACCATTCGGGAGTGTGCTCCCACCTGAGGGACAAAAAAAAAGTCAACACATATTTTCTCAAATTGGGCATTCGAGGATCCACGGCCGGCTAGGGAGTTCCAGCTGCTCCGCACACAGGGACAACGTGGTGGAGGAGGGTAGGGAAAGGAAAATGGGCACAAACAAATGCTTGGTCAAGCAGCTGCTATGCTTGTATCCCTTCCCGCACTTCTCGCAGCGAAGCTCTGGGCGGTTGCTCTTTCGGCCACCTTCCTTGACAAGGGGCTGGCCATCGCTGGCTCGTCTGACGCGCGCTTTCTCGAAGGCCGAGTCGGCTTCATCCCCCGACATTTCCATAACATCGTCGTCAATTGCACTTTCACTCTCTTGAAGATTGCTTGTTCCAGCCCCGGCGCCAACAAAACGGCGGCTTGGCAGGCTGGCCGGTGGTGATGGCAGACTGCCAGCAACAGCCGACCTGGAAAGGCTGTTCTTGGATAAGGTATTACGGCGGGCGGCGATCGGGAGCGGCATGGTCATCTCGCCGGATTCTGTGAGGGCAGCAGCAACAGCCGCGACATTGGCACCTGTGTTTGTCATGCTCTTTCGGCGAGTAACGCGGTGGGCACCGTTGAGGCCACTTCCTATGACCGAGTGAGAGTGGTTACGGGAGTGGGATTGTCGGCTAAGGGAGAGTCCCCCTGGAACGGACGTCGAGGAGGTCATGGAGGGTCGGTGGCTCTGACTCAGGGGTCGCGAGGTTTGTTGAATTTCCTGGAACGGGGGGAATCGGGAAAGTAATCAGCATCATGTTTCTCCCAGCTAGCGTTTGGTTTGCAACTCTGAAGTTGGGTGGAAGCCTAGCCAGCTTGCAACATGGTGGGCAACGGGACAGGGTAGTGTGAGGTTCTACCTTAGAAGAGGCCATTGCTCAAGCGGTGCAGATATCCAACCTGCTGCACAGCTCTTGCAATTAACTCTATATCCAAATGCTGGATTTCGAAATGCAAAAGTTCGAAAGACGCGCGGCGGTATTTGGTCGGGTCGGGCGGTTGTGTCGAGAGGCAAAAAAGTTGGAAGAGGTTCGTAAGTAGTTTCGGTGGTCAGGTCAAGTTGAAGAGTGTCGAAGCGCGGGGAGCAATAATAATTTCGGGCGCAACTAGGGTATGGACCGGGGTGTGGTGGGTGACTCCTTTCAGCCAGTCAAGTTTCTGGACACGCAGCTTTGAATCTTTTTTGGAAAACAAAAAAAAAGTTTGGCAGGAATTGAAAATTTAGACAAGTGCTGGATAAAAAATGCGAGCAAGAAGATGAGTGGCTGTGCCTGCCGTCGCGGCGTAGAACGAAAGAAAGAATTATGGACCGACAGGAGGAATGCCCAGGTGGATGGGTTAGAAAGTCGACGATTGTTGGGACTGGCGGGCGGCGCGTGATGGCATGGGGTGACGAGCTTGGAGCATGGGACGAAACAAGGCGATAGGTCTCAGCTGGTGGTGAGTTCTAAAGGGAAAAAAATATGTATGGAATTATTCACCCAAAAAAGGGGGACTCTGGCAAGAACAGGCGCCGCTGACTGGTAACTTGCGGACGCCGAGTTCGTTAGATGCAATGGTGGGAAGCTAAAAGCCAGCAATTGCGAACATGACCTGCACAGAAAGCATGCCGGTACAAGGGGGGTACGTGGCCCACAAAGACTGTCCCTTCCGGGCTGCCCTGACTTGTACCCCCTTGGTGGGTTCCAACCTGCCCTCCGCCCTGTGCCTCTCCCTGAGATCAGGTACCTGACTTGTCCCGTGCCCAAAAGGACACATTCGAGTCTCGTCCAGCCAGCAAGCAATGCAGCAGTGCAGCAATGCAGCAATATCTACCTTGCCGAAAGCAGCGGCGCGTGTCTGAGAAGGCATTTTTAGTGGTTGAAATGGAAATGCACGCAGACAGACAGCACCGTGTGTGATTTTGATACTGTAACCTAGAAAAAAGGGGAGTTTATCAAACCGCAAAGCGTCAAATTACACGGTTCCCCATCTCCCTTCTTTCTCCCCAAAATTGAGAAGGGCAAAAATTCGATCATTTCCCGAACATCGCATTCATTGAAGAACCCTCCCGTCGCTGCCTGTCATCTACATGGCTCAGGGCTGGCCGGTCGCCTGTTGAGGTGGTTTTCACAAGTTGCCGAGCCCGGCCTCGTTCGCCATCCCGTCCGTCTTCACACCACCTTACATCTCTCGCTGCAGCCCTTCCCATTTTCTTTGCTTGGTGGTAGCAGCAAGCCAGCCGTGTGACCTATCCTCACAGAACGCCTATATTTATTGCAATTGTCCAGACAAAGCATCGCACCGGGCTGTCCAGGTCACGAGTCGCTGGGAATTGCGAAGGTGTAAGACTGAATTGTCTCCACAATAACTCAACATGGTAGTCAATCGACAGCGTAATCTCTCGTTGAAATATCGACAATAGAAATGTCTGCCAGCCGAGATTTTATGATTCCGTGTGTGTGCTGCCAAATACAGAAGCACAGGAGAGGAGGGCTTACAAAAGCTCTCAGCACAATGTACCAATGCAATCTGCATGGGAATTATTATTCACCAGGATTGGGAGATGTGATAGCTTGCTTGATACCCGCATCTCGCTACCCCGCCTTGAAGCTGTCGTGTTCCCCATCCGGGATCGCCAGCCATCGCCAGGAGGGGCCAAAGGGGAGTTGATGGGGGTATGTGTGGAGTCGACTTTTAACTTGGAATCGAGTCTCGACCGACAAGAATTGATAATGGAAAAAGAAAGTTCAGGAGTGCACTTTCTCGTTGACCGCATTTACATAACTTTTGTGACCCCGGCTTTCACAAGGACAGTCTCGGGGCTTGTCGACCCACGGCAAGGATCAAAATCACAAAAGGCCAAACTTGGAGAATTGTTACTGTCTCTTTCTCTTTGTGCTTATCGGCATCCATGCTCGCATCGAAACTCGGTCGCAACAACTCCAAACACCCCAACCTGAAAGTCACTGGACGCACTGTGCACAACTCGCACACTGTCATCCCTCTCCACACCGTCACTAAAGACACGCCCAACCCAAATCAAGCCCTCCGCCTTTTTAGAAGCCCGTCAGATCCCAGTTCATGCAGGACGCCAACTGGCCGCCCAGGACCTGGAACCCTTGCCTCGACGTGCATATTCGTGCCCCTCATTCTCAATCACCAGCTTTCTGGAGGTGAATATGAAAGTTGAAGCCGAGATGAATAATATCGAATTGACAGCATATTCACAGGCGAATAGCATCTATCTTTGCTGACATAGAAGGGCAAAATGATCAATTGGGCCCTCGGGGTGAGTCGGAAAAACAAGTTTCCCTTTCTCGGTAGCTAAATTCCCATGCTTGAGGGAAAAAGGACATGGAGGTTGTTGAATTTGGCTTGCTCCCATCGTCGATGCACCCACGAAGCCCAGCATCGCAGGGCTTGGCAGACCGGCCAATAGCGTGGGAGCACGCAACCCCCTTCTCACGGCCTCACCCGATTCGGTGCTTTCTTTGACAAGCTTGAGTCGTCAACGGGAGTCCCTCTCCCTCTGGGGCTAATCGTCGAGATCACCGGATCAATCAGTTCAAGGGGAAATCATGCCTAAGTGGTCGGTGCCTCAACCAAGACTCTATCGAACCCACTATCTGGACTAGACTTGTCTACGCCGCCTCGCCTCACTCTCCAGCAGTTAGATCGGATCGTGTTACAGCGGCGCCAAGTTGAGATCTTAACCGGTCGATGTGTTGGTCTTTTTTATTTCTCGAAAAATGAATGGAAGAAGAAAAAAAACTTTGTTTCTGAACGGCACGGAGACCATTCCGATTTACCCAGCTTTGTGGAACCTACGGCTTACAAGTCACACAACGTGGCTGGCCCAACGAAAAGAATAAATGATGCGACATGCCGTTTTTTGCTTTCTTTGTGATGTACATTCGGGAAGCTGTAAATTCAAATCGAGTCCAATTGACTGACAGCCTGACAGACGGCACCATTTCCAGTCTAAACTAGCCAGGCACAGCATGTACCAAAAAAGCAAGGCTGTATCAACGCCGTTGTTGTGTGTTGTGTTTCAGACACTTTTTCAATCCCCAGTCATTGACAGGGCATCAAGCGCTGATGTAAGACAAGGGCAGGAATTTCTTCAACCCGAGGAGTCTCTCGGTCATCTCCATTTCATCCCAATGACACTCTGCTCTGGTGCCCTATACTCCATTCGACAGGTAAGACGGGTAGCATCGTGTCAACTGTGAGTGCGGCGTAAATGTTGGATGCAGTAGAAACACGAGAGAAAAGGAAAATAATATCCATCGTGATCCCGTGGTCCCCGGAACCTGCAGAGTACCTTGATGTGCAGTGTAAGTCGACATGTCAATTCATACACCACACGAATAGCGGCCTTCCTATTACACTACAACCGTAGGTATGTATGGAACGCGAGGGAAGCATATGACGTTGACAGGAAAAGTTATGGGTCCTCAGCTCAATGCCACCTGACCAAAAACCAAGGAAACCTGGAAACTGTCAGGTACACACACACACTGGCAGCAAATGCGAGCGAGAGAAAAAATATTTTGTTCTGCATTTATCAGAAGTAAAGAGACCTTGCATTCATACAAAATCCTGTTTTTCATGAAACACTGAGTAGCCCTGGCTGGGTAAAAGAGAGATCGATCATCGTCATAATCTTCAAGACACACCAAAGAAAAAGCCCCACAACTATCCGCCCGTTTCCCGTATTCCGAAGCACCCGGATTTGCACATCCGGAAACAGATTTCATGCCTGCTTGATGTTGATCAACAACCGGTTCGTCGGACAAACCTTGTTGCTAAGTTTTGCTGGGGTAGGTAGGTATGGCATGGCAGGGAGGTATTATTCTTCTCTTGATGTTTTTTCTTTTCTCCTTTTGTGGTTTCATCAGATCGCCGATCGGGTGAACAACCGAACGGGGATCGAGTCACAGGAAAAAAAAATTATATAAAAAGAAAAGGTAAGAAAAAAAAAAATCTGTGGGGACGGAAGGGAACGGTCGATCAGCCGCTCGCTTCTTTCTCCATCTTTGCAGCTCGAGTTACAACAAAAAGCTCCACAGGCACGCTGTGGACAAAATAATCGATACCACAAAGCAGAGGCACCACTAAACACCGCCTTTTTCACCGCAAGAAACTGCTAAAATTCCCCTTTAATTACAAATCAATACAAATGATGAAAGATATATATTTCATATTTATAAGGGAAAAAAGGCATCCAGGGGCATAATTGTAGCCCGGAAAAGTGCTGATTTTGGTGGACAATGACTAAAACCAGTTTGCAGTGCCGTTTTTTTTGTCCACAGCGTGACAGGGGACAATAAAATACACTAGAAAAGGGCCAGATCATTATCGGCTCTTGGGCTTTGATCCAGTTTCAAGGCTGCCAGCTTTCTGTTCTTGGTGATGATGAGCACGATCGACATTAACAAAGTATCATGGGGACCGGGAAGAAACGACGGGAAATACGGGAAGATCATGGTTGTTCAATGGAGTTTTTCTGTTTGCGATATGCGTGCGGTATAAAAATAAAAAAACGCATGCGCGCGGCACACCAACAGATGACCTCCATGGGGTTTTTTCAAAAAAAACGGACTGGAAGAACAGGTGAAATTTCTATTTCCTTTTCTGGTCAGCGGACTCTCCGTCGGTCAGAAGAGAGATTTGATTTTACACCTGAATCATCAGTCAGTAAGGCTTCCCAGGACTAGTTTACCTAAACAGGAGAAATTCCATATTATACTGCACAACAACTGCCTGCCAAAAAGATGTGTGTTAACAAATGGAAGTTGAGCCACCACCATAAACTATCTAGGGTGAGGCTTATACATCCCGACAGACACCACCCCCCACGTAGGAAAAACATCATTCTAAAGTTATTGCATTCGGAGAAGAAGAAAAAACTTGCCACTCACCATGATATTTTAAACAGCACCATGCATCATTTGTGGCGTCCAATATTTCACCTAGACTTAAACGACGGGATGAGTGAGTAGTATTTGTGTATGTACCTTTGGCAACCACTACCAGATCGATCAGATCAATCAGCTGTGACGACGGCCTCCCACCGGCGACCCTTTTGTGAATAACTCAGGTGGGTAGGGAGGGAGGAGGGGTTGTCAGCTAATGGTACCTGCGTCCAGGCAGCAGCTGAGAACCAAGAACCGAAAGAGAAAAAAAAAATAGAAAAAAATGGAAGAGCTGAACCCATCGGAACCATTGAGCGATTTCATAAGGGACAATTCTTACTTGGTGTGTCCCAGCCCGGTGGTACCATGAGGGGTAGAGTCTCAAGATTCTTGGCATCCATGTGGTTTTAGCTAGACTCCCAGAGCCTTATGAGTGATAGTTATGTGATAAGAACGTTTTGTAAGTGGGATGATGTTTTTTACCCGTCTGATAAGGGAAGCAAGCACCAAGAGTAGTCATATCATGAGTGTTGAAAGAATGTTTCACTTGTACTTTTTTCTTCTTCTGTAGAAGAACAATATTATTCCAACAGAATTTCCAGCAATTGAACGTTATCCTCTAAATCTCTGCATTCAACCTACTTGCGAAAGTCATTTAAAACATCATGTCCTCTGAAGTCTTTCGCAGAGTGGGCCGCGGCGGTGCGGGGAACTTTTACAGCAAGCAGGACATCGAGGAGGTCGAGAAGGCTGCTGATGCGGCGGCTGCTGAGGTGCGTATGCTTTTTTTTCTTTTCTTTTTTCCTGGCTCACATAACTTCAGGATTCACTTACTTACAGGTAGGCTCTGGTTCTAGGACATTGAAGCACAAAACCCAACACCCGGCGCCCCCCTAGACAAGACCACCACAACCGCCACCACCACCACCACCACTACTCTCACCCAGCCAGCCCCTTACTCCCGAGGAGGCCGTGGTGGGGCTGGCAACTTTTACGACGCAGCTTTGACAGCCGCCTCGGCGCAACAAGAGAAGGAAGATGCCGAGCGCACAAAGGCCGCGGTGGCAGCTAGCATCACCGCGAAAGCCAAGAGCAATCTTGGTGGGGGGTTCGGGGGTGGAAGAGGTGGGGCGGGCAACTGGATGGCCAAGCACGAGATGACTGAGCAGGAAAAGGAAGAAGAGGAGCAAAAGAAGGTCGTGCTAGAGGATTTGGAGATGAGGGTGTTGAAAGAGGTTGAGGAGAGTCTTGCGCCGCCTAAGGGTGTGTATACGAGGCCAGGGGCTGAGAGGACTGGGAGGAAAGATGACGAGGTTTGAACTGGATGGGTATATCGATCAGCGTTTTTTTATTTCTCTCTCTCTCTCTTCAGATATTTTTGCAGTTCGTTACTTACTCAGTAGTTACTTCATAATAAATTCATTCATTATCATGTCAGTCCTGAACATTCAAGCATATCAATTGAACCACCTTGAAGCACGTGAAGTTCATCAAGCATACAACCTCAGTGTAAAAAAACCGTAAATACAAACCCCGCAATTCAAATACCAAGACCTCTTCTAAACCCCCCTATAAGTGTATATTTCCCCGCCATGCCGTAACTTTCACCACTTTCCCGTCCCGACAACGGCAAGTCCCGAACCCACCTTTGCAATTCAACCTGCCGCAAACCGCTCGTCCGCCACCAAAAAAAGTTGGTTACCATCATCATCACCACCACCACCACCACCACCACCACCACCACAACCGTCGTCGTCGTCGTCGTCGTCGCCTACCCCACACACACCCCTCACAACCATCCGCCAGTTCTTTCGATCAGCTCTATAAAAAATGGCCTCAGCACTCGCGATCGGCGCCGGCGCAGCAGTCGCCGCCTTCCTCGGCCGCGCCGGTCTAGTCGCCTGGCGTCGCTCCCGCGGCGGTGCCGGCGCCCTCGGGCAAGCATTCTACAAGGGCGGCTTCGAGCCTCGCATGACCAAGAAGGAGGCTACTTTGATTCTTTCTCTTAGGTATGCGTTCTGTTCCCCTGTCTCTCTCTCTCTCTCTCTCTCACACACTCTCTTCTGAGTCTCCCCACCCTCTCTGCATTCAGTATTCCCAAATATCTTGCAGTGCTAATAAATACGCATATATATATATATATAGCGAATCAAGCATAACCCGCGACAAGGTCCGCAAGGCCCACCGGACCGTCATGCTCCTCAACCACCCCGACCGCGGCGGGAGCCCTTACCTGGCCACAAAGATAAACGAGGCAAAGGAGTTTTTGGAAAAGACTACCTCGTAACCTCTCTCTCTCTTAACCTACCTCTCTTAATCTTCTACGTTCCAACACCGAAAAAAAGAAAGAGAAAAGAAAGAAGAAGAAAAACTTTGCAAATTAATAGCATTGGCGTTAGGGACTGACTATTTCACACGGGGGTGGATGGGTTTATAAAAACACCTTAGGTAGAAGGGTGATGATGTGATGGCAACTGTAGGATCAGGAGGTGTAGAATCGAGGCCATTATACCAGCTGTACAGTAGGATCAGAGGGAGTGGAAACGATGGAGACATGTATTTGTATGTCATTTGAAAGGAACTGGGTTGATGAACACGACGGCGATCATCTTGTTTGGTTTTGGACAGATAAAATGCTACCAAGTTGGCATGCTTGAATTAGACTCTCCTCAATAAACAAAAAAATATTCAACAACACAAGCAGACCGGAATAGCCATTGTGAAAGCAAGATCAGCAGATACAACAATGCCAAATGCTAAAGACCTATTGTATGTGACGCTGCATGGAAATACAACAACAGAAGATGCATCCGCTCATGCTCGCATCACTCTCCTCACTGTCCTCCTTTTTTGTTTTTGACTTCATTGTCGCTTCCCCTTCTTCTTATTATGACTTCTCCCACCCTAACGGGGCTTGACAGGCTTACCACCATCCGTGTCCTCTCCACCACTGGTCCAGCCCTCCTTTTCTTGAAACTCAGCATAGGGAATATGCCCCTTGAGCTCGCCAGACAACGCCCTTTCAAGACTCTTGATACGCTTCATGACAGCTAGTCCCAGCATGGCGCGCAAAGTGTACGCTGCGTCGTTGCCCGCATTATGCAGGTTCTTGCACGGAATCCCCAAGTATCCCAGGGCCTTTTCGAGACTGCCAGGGTTGTTAGTGCGCAGTGTGTATTGGTGCATATCTTTGGTATCCATCATATCAATAACATTATCAGCAGCATAAACGTTGTAGCCACATTTCTCGAGGTACTTGATATCTGCTGAAGAATCGTGGAAAACGAGCACAACTGGACGGGGCTCTGGATTGAGGCCTGCTGGACCGAACCTCGCATGGTCTATGATCTCTTCGACGACTTTGGCAATCTCCTTCTCTTTAATAAACTCGGTATTCCTAATTTAGTCAGTAGGTGAGTTTGCTAATAGACTTGAAGACAAGACTTACCCAAAATCAAAGCGGTCAGCGCAGCCTTGAACATACTTGCGGTTGACAGCCCAGATGTTCTCCTCAATACGAATGTGGCGACTTTCAATAAGCGGAAACCAGTTTTGGCCATTCACACCCGGAGCGACGCCAACGAGTCTAGTTGTATCCAGAACGGAGATGCCAACTTCGGTGATGAGCTCTTGATTAAACTCATATGCCTCAATATCGATGCATACAAACAAAACCGAACCTTCCGGCTTGATAGTCATAGGCTGGTTCAAGTCCAGCATCTGGGGTTCAACCTCCGTACCACCCGGAGCGCGCTCGCTTGTATTCTCACGGAGACCAAGATAGCGCTGGGCACGCTTCATAGCCTTGCCCCAATCCCTATGAGATTGTGTGCGCTTGTAACGGTTCTTATCCGACTGTTTAGCCTTAGACGACGCCTTGGAAATCATCTGCAGAATGTCGAGCAGGGTCTCCCGTCCGTCTTGAGTGGCGTTGTTAAGGTCGTCTTCATCCTTGGGCTCCGGGATGTTCTCGCGCAGAGAGTTGAATTGCTCAGCGCTAGACGAACGGCCGAGAAAGCGCGGGCGAGGACCATTTCCAGTGCCGAACAGAAGATTGAATTTGCGTGCATTCGAACCGGGAGGAATTGTCAGGTTGATCTGAAGCTTAGCATTCACTACGTCCAGTAGATGTTCAAACTGCCCAGTGGGCACAAACAACACAGGGAGATGATCACCCAGCTGCTTTGGTTGGTGGAGGTAATAGCTATTGATATCAGTAAACAGGGCCCTATAGTGGTTAGTGGATGAAAGAAGACTCACAGGTCCCAGATTCTGTTGTGATGAAGAGCCTCCAAGGTAAACAGGGGAGCCGCCTGAGGAAAAGATCAGCAACCTTGCACACACTCGTTTATCAGAGGCTATTTTAGATTGACTTACTCTCTCACCATTGACCTTGCCCACGAACATGTTGCAGTAATTTATAACCAACTTCCACGGCACGAACGTCTGGGTTTCAAGGGACGCCTCACCGACTGCAAGCCCTGTTTCTTTCCACTGAAGTCCCTCTTTCTCCAGTTCAGCAGGATCCAGTAAGTCGTCAGGAACATCGGCAGCAAGTCTGCGAGCCTTGTTCGGCTTGGTGGAGCGGCTGGATTCGGTCTTCCACATCATGTGAGGCGTTGGAATCAGGCCGCCGGTCTCGTCATTTGGGTCGACCGGCATATCTGCCATGTCTTCCTCGCCCTCAGCAAGCTCACTTGGGTCAACATCGCGCCAGCTTGAGGGATCAAATCCGTCAAAGATGGCCGGGTCACAGCGAGTAAGAGCGATTAGGTCACGCATGAACTGGGCGTCTTCTTCGCGCTGGCGCTCAAGATCATCTTGAGGCTGGCCAGGGATTGTGTCATCCATATTGAAGAATCCTTGTAGGGTGGAGTTACCTATCTTGAGCAGTCAGAAGATCGTTTGTGGAATCATACGAAGGTGAGATTGCGATGTAAGCGGACAAGAAAAGAAGTAACAGAAGTACCTGCCTAAGAATTAATCTGATGAATCGAAATTCGACGCACTCTTAAAATATTAGAGCGGAGTGAAATAAAGATAGGTGAGGCCTGCAATGTGCAGACACATTGATGGCCGGTTTGACAGTTAAGAATTTGTGTGGTGATCCGCAAGGTGTTGACTCGAGAGATGTCGAGGCGGCTTCAGAGTTGCTGGTTGCCTGGGAAAAGAAAATTCGGGAGCTGCAAATCAGCAGTTGAATTTGAGAACCGGCAACTCGTCCCAAATGGCAGCAACACGAAGTTAAATTTTGAACTCTCAGCTGATTCCAGTTTAGAGCAAACGGAAACCACGGGTGGGCAATGGCAGCAGCGTGGTTACCGTTTTTTGTTTGAAAGGAGGCAGGAGCAAACAGCAGGAACAGCTGATTTGTTCAGACGAAGAAAAAAATAAATAAATAGAAAAAAAGGTTGTAGCCTTAAATAAGGCGAACGAATCAAATTGAGACAACCCTTGTGATCGCCGCAATCAATTTACAAAAGGTTGACTCGCTTTTGCTCAATAGAACGAATGGTATTGTTTGACTTGAAAGTCCTCTTTGAAACGCTGCACGATCTCGATGTAAACAAATCATGCGGGGTTGTAAGTGAACAATGTCTGTTGAGGATATTGTGGAGCCCAACCTGAGTTCTATGCCTAAGGCCTCTAATATTCAAATATGGACTTCTCTCTGATTTATATCAGATCAAATCTATCAACAAAGTAATTCGACTGGTGGGCCTTGGCAACTGGGCACCAAGAGGTCGCTGCCTGAGAGAGTGTAACCTGGGCGGGCTGGCTGTCCCATACTGTGCCATACATCATCAATATGGCTTCATCAAGACACAACTACATTATCGCCTGGTTCCTTCTTTAAAAATTTTCAACACTTTGTCTCGATACCCCCCCCCCCCCCCCCAATGTTTTAAGTTTCTACTCGCTCCTAGGAACCACCTGAACGCCAAAATCAAAAGTTGATATACTTAAATGCCTCGGACCAGTTGGCTTGTCATTCATTTCACGAACTTGACCACGAGTTAGCAATTTATACAACACAGAGACACAGACAACTCACCACCTTGGCATCCTGCTCCGTTACATCTGACATCTCAGATTCGACCTTGGTTACCAGCCCGAGCTCTCCCCCAATGATGTACTTGAACCACATCTCCCTGCGATCACCGTTGAGCTCTCCACTGAGGAGACTTTTCTTCAGGGCTCTCAAGAATTTGTTGTACAAGAGCGGGAGATCGAGGCCAATGAGCTCCTCTCGCAACACCCTAAGGTTCTCGGCCGCCCGGGGATAAAACACATCAGCAAAGCTATCGGTGATAAGCTTCCGGATAATGTCTCCCATCTGCTTGACGGCCTTTTCGACCGTCTCGTCATCTTCTGCCGTCGCGAGGGCCTGCTTGAACTCTGGGATGGAATTCTCCGGGGAAATGTTGGTGCGTTTGGTCCCACCCAGGAGCGAGTCGATGTCGAGACCGGAAAGTGGTTTGACCGCCTCCTTCTTGCCGCGACCTTTGGCCTTCTCGGGAACTATTTTTGTTTAGGTTAGCACTAACCATATCACATCAAGGAGGGCAGAGGCATACCCTTCTTCAACTCAGCAGCATCAACAAGTGCCTCAATCTCGGGCTTCGCCTTCTTGACCAATTTCTGTGGAGGTGTTGAGTAACGCACGAGGATTTCGGCGGGAGGGCCGATAGCTGAGTCCGGATCCACGGCACGAGTCCGGATAGCCTGATTTATTCGGTGAATGACAGGGTTATAGACCTCATCGATGGATGCATAATCCACTGGGTTCCTGTCATTTTGTCAGTGTTTTGCTCATTAATCGAGAGGGGGTTTAGTATCATACCCATCCTCATCCACATCAAACCCAGACAGGTCCATGGCATCAACGAAGTCGCTCATGGCTTCCTTCAAATCATCATTAGGTAGTAACCGATGCTCCTTCAGCACAGTTCCGGTAACTGTGAGCACTTTGTCGAGAGGAGGAAACTGGTAACTCCGCACGTCCTCTGCAAACGGCAGCGGAACATCGTACAGACACTCAAACTCGTCCTCGATACCAGGGTTGGGCTTGAGGAGAAGAATTTGGACCTGCGCGCCATCTTTCTGCACGTATCTTGCAACAGCATACGACTCAATTTCATGCAGGGCATGAATGAGTGCTGAAAGACCAATCTCGGATTCCTCGTCAAACTTCTTGGCAGCGATAAGGCCTGTTTCACCCATATTTAGGAATGGGGTGTAACTGTCGAATGGGATGAAGCCGATGATGGTGAAGCTCTTTGTCGTCTCGTACTTGGTTATCGACATATCGGATTCGCTAAACGGCACCACAGTGCGGCCATATTGGTAGCCTTTTGCGAGTTCTTCAAAGGGAACGTCCAATTTACCACCCGGAGCATCTGGGTCATTAACCTTGTATGTTCGGATTTGCTTGACGTCCGAGAACGCGGTGCCACCCATTTCAACATCTCCGTCATCGAAGGCCTGGGATTGGGTAAAGGTGTAATCTGGGTTCACGGACACTGTTGTTGCTGATGGGGGTGTGGCTCGCTTGGTTTTGAAGTAGCGTTCGACGTTGATACTGATGGCACTCTCGTATTTGCTGGGGTCTCCGAGAGTAAGAGGGCCATCATAAGCTTTGAATGGCCGGACTGGTTTAATACGAGGAATGGCGAGCTCCTCGACAGCTTGTTGCATGGTACCATACACTCCATTTGTGCAGGCCTCGACCAGTTTCTGGAAGATCTGTTCATTGTGTCGCTGGAAAAATGTTAGTATTCAACGTTCAAACCACTGCCGCAGCTTAGTATGGGCTCACCTTTGCCTGGGACTTGTCTTCCTCCTTGAAGCCGTAATCTGGGTCATCAAAATCCACACCAACAACGACAAGCTCAATATTGCTCTCGTTGAGCTTTTCTGCCACATCAGTGAGTGAGTCGTCATCAACAGGCGATTCGCCGTTCGTTACAAGGATGATCCTCCGTTTGTACTTGAGCTTCTTGGTGAACTCCTCAATCATGGCCATGGCAACCACGATGGCTGAAATTGCATCGCCGGAGTAGCTCTTGCACGGTTGAACTTTTGATCGAAGATCTCTGAGTTGTGCCATGGTCATTGGGCCAATCTCCTGCAGAATGGAGATGTTGTGATATCCCTCCAGGCCTGCTTCATCCTCCATGTTGTTAGTCTCGTCGGTATTGAGACCAACAAATCCGAGGGTCCACGTCTTTCTGCTGGCCGCGACGGTGGTTGATATCTTGTCCCAAACATAGCGCATCCCAAAGTCGAGATCGGATTCGTCGCGGCCATTGTGACAGTCACCCATCGACTCGCCGAGGTCGACGACGTAAACGGTGGCCTCCTTGTCGGCCATTTCTGAGTGGATTATGTGTTGTGTTATAATTCAATTGAAAAATAAGGAATAAAGATTACAGAATTGACTACCTAGAATTCGAGGTTTTTATGGGATCATTTGAGATGTGATAGTTTCCAGGCAGCATTGCCAAAAGAGACCCGCGTTTGGTTGGTTATGGGGGGTTGCTGCCTTGCGCGTGGGCACATGTTCTCGCGTCACAGCGACTTGATCCCTGTATTTGCTCGCCTGGCCAGCGCCCCACACTGTCCGGCTAGCTGGACGACTTGGAGATTTCCTCAGCAAACATCGTCTGCGTCTCAGGGGTCCGTGTGATATAGAGCTGTGAGGGAAGCTTTTTAAAAACTCTGAGGTTTCGCTTCTCACAGTGCTCGATTGCCGAGTTTAGATGCTTTCTAGCAAAGTTCCGCTCAAAGCATCCCAGAACTCGCTTCTCTTGCTGCTTGCTACTTACCCAAGTAATTCGCATCTTTAAAAGTCATGAAAACAGCGGAATATATGTATAACCAGTTTTGCCCCCCCCCCCCCCCCACCCCCAATATTTACGTCCACAAAGCCATCATACTCCTCTGCTCCTTTACTCACTACATCATCCTTCACCTGTCCAACGTCCTTGTCATCTTCTTGCCCCATTCATAGGCTTAAGCAATTCTCCCAGCCAAATGAACGCCATACCCAACAAGAGCCACCAGCTCACCCACGTTTAGGGCCGATGAGACGCCATGGAGGATCGAGAACCGCTTATTGAGGGCCTGCATCTCCTCTGAGTGCGGGGGCGCATCATAGGCCTTCTTGCCGTCCTTCTTTTCTGTTTATTTTTTACCATTCGTTAGCATACCACATCTCAAAAGGAGAAAGAGGAAGAAGGAAAAAACTACACACCCTGCCCCCGTCGCACATCCATGCACCGCGTAGTCTCCGGTCCAACGACAGCCAAATTCGCCAACCCACAGATCGCAGCGAAACCCAGCGAGAACATGACTCCCTTTCCTTGGGCCCTCAGACCATGAATTCCCGAGGCAAAACCAAAGGGGTTGCGCGAGGAAGGGTAGGTCAGTGCCATTACGAGAGGAAAGACCGTTTGGAGAGAAAAGTAGATTGGAAAGATTTTGGCCATTAGGTTTGCGAAATCTAATTTAGATACATCAGCCATCTATGATATCAATTTGGTTGTTGTTGTTGCTGTAATGTTCTTGGTTATGTATATGGGAAAAGGCAAACGAAAAGGAAGGGTGATGATAAGTGGGCGAGGTAAAGAGAAATTTTTTGTAAAGAAGGAGGGGGAGTAAATAAAGAAAGAAACGTACAAGACCGAGGCAACACTTTATAAGAAACAATCCCCCCGATGAAGGTGTGGAAAATAGTAGTACCAAGGAGGGTGCCGTAGGTTAGGATGTGGGTTGTTGTTGAGAATGCCATCGTGAAGGATTGGAGTTTGTAGACTAGCGCCCGTTGTTGTGTTGGATATGTTGAGATATTGAGAAAAAGAACCGATTTTGTTGTCGTTGTAAAAGTTTGTTGTCGTTTACCTATTGTTGCATCTAAGCGTGATCCAATCGTCATGCGGCAGGGGAATGTTCAATCAATGGGGGTGGGGAGCCGAGCGGCAGTTGGAATCTTGGCAAGGAAACTATTGTGGGGCTGCTGCTCTTATTGTTTCATCCAATTCCCATCGCCGTCATAACATCACATTCGCTTCTTCACAACATGCATGATGTTTTCTTTTTGGCATTTGTAACTTTTTTTTAGGTTTAATAATTTATACTGTCATATCCGCTGTCGCTAGTACAAGCAGGTAAGAGTTAAAAAAAAAAAAAAAAAGGCAACCGAGCGAGATTATAAAAAAACCAATACACGCTCTACGCCAAAAAAGAAGAAAGGAAAGCGCTGTGTCAAAAAGCAAAAGCTGTTTCGCTAATAAACTCCCAAAAAAGCAACAAAAGAAACAATAATGATGACGAGACAAAACGCCGTGCTGGTTTCACACCAAGAATAAGTGCGAATAAAGACCAAAAACAATGCCTCCAAAAGGGTTTCGCAACCCAAACCAAATAGATGTCTTTCTTTCCTTCTCCTCCCTCTTTTTATGTGCCCCGGATCCTTTTGTTGATCGATCAAAATATCAATGCCCGCCCTCCCTTGGTATAGTTCAATGAGTCTTTTTCATTCTCTCTCTCTCTCTCTCTCTCTCTCTCTCTCTCTCTTTTCCTGCCTAGGTCGCTGTGTTTTCTGCCATCGGCTTCATTCTTTTGAAACATCCCCCCAAAAATTCTCACAACTGAAAGTCGGCAATGGTTAATTACCGCCCAGCCAACTCCAACAGTCGTCGCTTGGCTTCCTCCATCTCGCGCCGTCTGGCCTCGACATTAGCGGGCTGCTCAGGCTGCAAGCTGATGTCCTTCGCATTCTTGACATAGTGATTGAGAGACCACTTCCCAGGCTTGCGAGCGAGCAGCTCGTCGAGAGTTGGCTCATGGGCAGGCTTGGGGAATTCGCGAGAGAGAGGATCAACGACGTGCTTCACTCTCCCAGGCACCAGGGCCGGTGTAGGGATAGGGGTGAGGTTGGAGGTTGACGTGCGAGGAAGAAGGGCTGGACGGACATCCGAGTTGATTGAGGATGCATCCGAAGAAATTGACGAAGACATGGAGGGGCTGCGTTTGCAGCTTGGGCACGGGTGGGGGCTCAGGTGCTTGTCGGAAGAAGACATGTCTGGGAAGTAGCTGATGCTCAGCCCGGAATCGGGGGAGCCAGCTCCGACTGCCGGAGAGGAAAAGGTCGAGTCGATGGCGGACTCTGTGGGGGAGGAGAGCGCTGGGGAGGCGAGGCGCTGCTGGTTCATGTCTGAGTTCGGCATTGCGGTGCCGTTGTCTTGAGACGAGCGGTGGAAGAGCGAGAAGCGCTGTGATGGTGGCGATGGTTTATGTGAAGGTGCATTTGTGTCGGAGGGGAAGAAGAAGGTGAAGGGGTTTTTGAGGGTGAAGCGAGCCATGGCGGTAGGTGGTGGGCGAGGTTAATCCCCGCGTTTGAACCAGAAAGTATGTGTGATGAAGCTAATAATTGCCCAGCTGATGCTTGACTGACTGAGTGAATCGCGACGAATTTTGAATTTTGGTCGACAGTGTCCCAGGGATGGCCCTCAAACTCTGCTTGCTGGGACCCAGGGACTTAAATACGGAAGTGGCCCAGATCGAGACCGGTCGACGCTGCCCTGGTATCTGGTGTGGATTCTGGACCCCCACGGCTTTCAATGGATCCACTCGTCTCTAGCTTCTCGCACTAGGATGCCCTCGTTGTTGCGCTGACAGGTAGCAATAGCAAAGCCAAAGCGCAGGAGGCTGATGCTTGATCGCTGGTTGGTGTCTTGTGATGCCCAATGTGGATGTAATACGGGCCAACAGGTATTTTGGGTGAAAAGTGGGATGAAGCGGCAAAAGGAGAAGGTATCGTGGCCGTTTGTCGTGACTCAACTACCACCGAAGCCGGTGTAAGTCAACTCAACAACTCACTCGCCAGGTAGCCCAACTGGTCTAGCGATGGCAAAGTCACAAACACAGGTCCAGGTAGCCTTCAAAGAGTCAGAAACAACCGACGTCAAAGAGTAAAAAGGTAAATGGAGGGCAGAGGTACAATTTATAATTGCTGAGGTGTGGCTCTCACAATCTCATCTCATGGGGATGGATGGCCGTCAGGGTCCGAGACAGCCAGGCTATGACCGGGGAGCTCTCCCGCAAGAACCTCACCCAGACCGGGGGCCAGGGCAGGGAGAGAGGTTGACGGACCCTCTGACCCCAAGATCCCATCTCCCGTGATGATCGATTTCGGCCCACTTTCTCCTCCTCCTCCGCCACCTCTGGAGATACCTGGCCGGGGTTTAGGTTGTCATGGAGTTACGAAGGGGCCGGTCGCCGAGAAGCGGACATTGGGGAGAAAAAAAACTGTAAAAAGCGAAGCGAAGTACACTGTGAGCGGGGCAAACATTGTTTCCGACGGCCGCAACAATTGAAATCTGATTCTAGTCTGGTGTAGCCCTCCTCCACCTGTTCGTTCGTTGGGTTCCATGGTCATGAAAACGTCGGCCTGGTGTTGTGGTTTCGAGCCCCCCGCGTTTGAAACGGGCGCCCGATGTTTTCCCCCAAACCAAGCCAGGCAAGCGAGAAAAGCCACGCGAGGTAGCGAGCCTCCAGGTCCAAGGGTGCTGCAATTTCACGCAGTTGGAACCAGTGGACCACAAGGTCATGCGGGCCCTTTCTCGAACCTGGAAGATGGGAAACTTCAATTAGCGTGTGGGGGCCCCTGTTCGAGGCTCTTGAAGAATGCTGCCAGTCGTGCGGGATATCCGCATCTGCCACCCACAGGGAAGCTTAAAAATCCTCGGTGGCGTTTGTCATGCGGCGCCCAGATGCTTCTGCAGCACCAATTTGCCAATCATTTTAGTTGACAGCTCTTTCAATTCAATTATTGACAAGATGCGCGGTGATGTCAATAACAGCCCCCCCTTTTAAAATATTCTCAAATCACATGGATCGAACACAATTTGAATTGACGCTTTCATCACCTGCAATATTCCACCTGTGGATCACCAAGTAATTTACACTCCTTTAATACGACAAGACATTGTGATCTTTTTTTATTTCAAGATCCACCATGCTAATTACCTAACGACCACCACCCATCTCCGAATGCCTTGCGTCCATGATTTTCTTTTTTCTTCATCCCCCCAACCCAGCTATTGACGTGGTTGTACAGCATTTGCGGCGTGGCAGTTGGGTCATTTCTGCAACACATTCCTTGCTCCATCAAAAAAGAAACCAAACGCATAAACCGTTGCGGGCCTCGACCCGGCCCAACCCGTTGCCCAACCATCAATAACAACGGCCACTCCAACTTTATTCGCTATAGCTTCACTTTTGTTTCTTGTTCTGCTCTAGCTTTTTGGCCAGCTCACTCGTCCGGATCACCTTGGGCACCTTGACCCCTGGTCCTTTATAAGAAGAGAATCCCAACGGAACAAACATGCCCACTTCTCTCTGGTAGTCTCGGTACTCGGGGTATTTGCCAGCCGTGATGTACTCGGTGAACCATGTCGAGGCCTGGAAAAGAAGGATGAGAAGAGCTGGTCCGACGCCGGCCCAGCTGTACAGCGTCTTGGATGCGTAGCAGCTCCACTGGTAGAAGAAAAACCAGATGGACTGTTCTGCAGCGAAATTTGGATGACGGCTGCGTCCCCACAAACCGGAAGTGATGAATCCACGATCCAACTCAGCCTGCTTGAAGCCCGACGTGACCTTGGCTGACTGCTGGTACTGCTTCTTGGCATTTTGGTATACTGTCGGTGATGATGATATGATAGTCAGCTTCTGTTGGCGGGATTCACAAACGGTGGGGGTCATATCATACCCCATTGCTGATGATCTGAAATATATTCGATAAGGATGAGCAGAAGCTGGATCGACAGGAAAGCGGTATCGGCGCTCGTTATCCGAGGCTCGATCCGAGATGTGAGCAGGATGATGTAGGCCGGGACAGCAATGCTGTAAAGCAAGGCACTTTGGTAGAACGAGATAAAGGTCCAGTTGAAGATATGGAAGGCCCATTTGGGGATGTGCTGGCGAATGATCTCCCATCTGTAATCTTCATGGCCTATACCGTAACCGCCCTTTCTCCAATAGTTGAATGTGAGCCGAGCCTGCTCGCATGTGGTCAGCATCTCGTCCGTGATTGGAATCCCGTCACTCATGAACTCACACTCCAGATAGTGCTCCAGAGAAGCAGGGCATCAAGACGTTGGCTGGGAATGCCCGACAGGCGAGCCCAAGCATCAAAGTGTGCGATGTAGAAGGTCGGAAGAAGACTCCAGAAACGGTCAACCTGCGAGTAATTGCTGTTGATGTCCGCGGCAACAAGAAACACGGCGCCCAGAATGATCGATATGGCAAACCCCGATATAAGTGGGTTGGTTTCTGCGTATAGTTTCAGGAAGCTATCACGGCCCGTGGCGGTATCAACAAGTCTTGCGGGGAAGGCATAGAGCTGTGGGAGGAACGGCTCCACGGTCTTTGACCAGTCGGCGCAATCCTCGAGCGTCTTGGTTATTGGAAGCGACATTTCGAAGATTTTTAGCATTGTTGTGAAGTCATATCCAGACCGTTCGTTACTGTACTGTGTGGTATCAGTTTGTTGGATTAAAAGGTCATTAAATATCAGACGCTGGAGGTGCGTCATCGGTTTACGACGTTTCTGGCTTTAAAGCTGGTGTGAAGCGATGCAGGTGCAGCCAATACGATGCATCGATCGCCTGTGCGTTAGCGCCTGGGGATTTCGATTCCGGCATTTTAGACATCGCAAAGGAAATCACCGATGAATCACAGTAAATAGACGGGAAGTTCTGATGAGATTCTTGTGGCAATTTTTGAAGGATCCAGACTAAGATAATCTGGAAGGCTCTTGCCAGGAAGGTCAAAAGGCAAGGTGAGATACCTATCAAATACCAACCTCATTGAAAATTACGGTAAAGTGGTATCTCAAACCCCTTTAACTGGATAAATGCATATTGATCCCTTGACGCGACGCGTTTTGTGTAATTAATTGATTACATCGAAATTTCACTTGCTCAAACGACATCCCGTGTGTGACCCTCTCAAAAGTTGATGGCTGCAACGGTCCAAAGAAACAAAAACAAAACAGTCTAAACCAATGGCAATGCTTAAAATTTCTCCCGAGGTTTCTGTTTCGTAAGTTTCTTCATCAGATGAACCTGGTCACTGACCTGGAAACATCATTGGCCACGAGAGGTTTGTTTGTGCATCTGAGCATCCTCTTGACAGTCTCGTCTCGAGGACTGCAAAATGGTTATGAGATCAAAAGCCGTGGGGTCTTACTATCAAGAGTCCGACCCCGCGTAGAATATAAGACGACGACGGCAACAACAGCCCACCGTCAATTTAGGCTTCCTGTCTCTTGCTCTTCTTGCTTTTTCTCCACCTGTGCTGCCTGTTCTGCATCGTCAGCTGCGTCGAGGTCAAAATCACTATCAAAAACAGCAAGCATGCCACGGAATAACAATGTTCTCTGCGTGGCTGAGAAGCCATCGATTGCAAAAGCGGTCGCGGGCCATCTCTCAGGTGGTCATTACCAATCAGTGCGTACCAAAGTCCATCATCAAACTAAGCATCAATAGAAGGCTAACACTATCTCAGAACAACACTCGGGACCAATACATCAAGAATTATACATTCACATTTGACTTCGGACCGCCACTGGGAGACTGCTCTGTGACCATGACATGTGTGAAAGGACACATGACGGCAGTCGAGTTCCCGTCAGAGTTCAAGAACTGGTCATATCCTCCTCCTGACCGACTCTTTGATGCACCGGTAAACACAGTTATTTCACCAGTGAGTCTTGACCTTTGAAACTTGTTTATACTCATCAAGACTACAACTCATACGTTATATATCCCTCAGGACTCGAAGAATCTCGCCAAGAATATCGAAAGCCAGGCAATAAACGCAGGAACCCTAATCATCTGGACAGATTGTGATCGCGAAGGCGAGCATATCGGAGGCGAAATCCGAGATGCAGCTGTGAAGGGCAACCAGAACATTCAAGTCAAACGTGCCCACTTCAGCAACGTCGAGCGAACACACATTCTCAGGGCTGCTCGTCAGCTCGTTGCCCTGGACGAGAAGCAAGTCAGTGCTGTAGCTGCTCGTATCGAACTCGACTTGCGGATCGGCTTCGCTTTTACTCGCTTTCTCACCAACAACCTCAAAACCCTCGGAGGTCCTATGGCTGACCTTATGTTAAGTTACGGTAGGCCTTCTCCCTCAGACTATCCCCATCTATGTTGGACTACACTAATACAACCCCAGGATCTTGCCAATTTCCAACCCTCGGCTTCGTAGTGGACCGCTACTTCCGCGTCAAGAACTTCGTGCCAGAATCTTTCTGGTACATCAAAGTGATGCACGAACGTGAGGGAATGAAAGTCAACTTCAACTGGGCAAGACACAGGCTCTTTGACCGCGAGTCGGTAGTCATCCTTTACGAGAGATGCCTCAAGGCCAAAGAAGCAAAAGTCACGAAAGTCCAAGAAAAACCAACCAAGAAATGGAAACCTTTACCTCTAACAACTGTCGAGCTCCAAAAAATGGCTACGAGGTTCCTGCGCATGACAGGTCAACAGGCCATGCTCGTGGCAGAAAAACTCTACAATAAGGGATTCATCAGCTACCCGAGAACAGAAACAGATCGCTTCGATAAGGCGATCAACTTGCGAGCTCTGGTCGAGAAACAAACGGTGGATAACCGCTGGGGGCCTTTTGCTCGGGATCTTGTCAGTGGAAACTTTCAACAGCCACGGCAGGGCAAACACGACGACAAAGCTCATCCTCCTATTCACCCCATCACTTATGCAGCACCTACCGTCCTCGACGAGCAAGAAAAAAAACTATACGAATTTGTGGTCAGGAGGTTTCTCGCGTGCTGCTCAGACGACGCCAAGGGCGTAGCGACGGACGTTGATATAATCTACGGAGACGAAACGTTCACGGCGCACGGCGTCATCGTTCTTGAGCGCAATTATCTGGACGTTTACCCTTACGAGAATTGGACTGGAACGGCCATGTTGCCGAAATTTACCCTGGGGGAGAAATTCGAACCTACGGAGGCGGTGTTGGCGGATGGCAAAACCAGTCCCCCGCAGTACTTGACCGAAGCTGACTTGATTGCTCTGATGGACGCAAACGGTATTGGCACGGATGCTACGATGGCTGAGCATATTGAGAAGATTCAGCAGAGACATTATGTGCAGACTGTTGAGAGACGTGGAGGCGGGAACCATAACAACAACAATGCCGACGATGACGAGCCGCCAGCAGCAGCACCAGCAGGTCGTAGCCGAGGGCGCGGTAGGGGACGTGGTAGAGGCAGGGGAGGCGGTAATGCTGGAGGAGGAGGAGGAGGCAGAGGAGGCGGGATAAAAGAGTTCATACCCACCAGTCTTGGTGTCGCACTAATTCAGGGATTCGACAGGATGAGTTTCGAATTGAGTCTAGGAAAACCATTCCTGAGAAAAGAGATGGAACTGATGATGAAGGCCATCTGCGAGGGGAGGTCGACGAAACAAGAGTTTTTGAGGCGGAATATTGCGCAGTATAGGCAGGTTTATCATCAGAGTCAGATGGAGTTGGGAGTTTTGAAGACTGTAAGTTTTGTTTTCCCCTTTCTTTGCTCCCATGTGTGGGGATATGCTTGACTGATTATTTGTTTGCGATAGGCATGTAGAGAGTATGTATTTGGGAATCAAAATCAGGGGTAAGTAGTAAATACTTTTTTTTTCTAGAATAAAGGGGGAGGGGGTGTGAAAAGGGGAGTGGTGTTATATAATAAAATTGACAAAGACATCTTTCAAAACACTTTCACCTCCCTTTGATGACTTATCTACTTGAATCCTTCATTCAGTTGATCATTTTCTTAAATCCCACAATGCAACTAAAATATGGCAGTTTGAAAACAATGTTGTCAATAAGTCACACTCACGCTCACATTTCATCCACGGAAAACATAAGCAAAAAAACCCCCAACCGGATTTTTGTTTCACTTTTTTTTTTTCTATAATATATAACGCAACGTCATCATTTGCTTTTCTTTGTCGGTTTCCTTGGACAAAAACCCACCAAAAAAAGAAGCGGGATTTTTTTTCAAGTCTAAAACCCCCCAACATTCGTCACACGAGGAAGGACGAGGAGGAGGAGGAGGAGGAAAGCTCCACGCCGAATGGAAGTGTGTGCGTGGGGAAAGAGGGGGGGGGGGGGGGGGTTGAGCCTTAAAAGAGACTCCAAATGGGGGAATACGCTTGGTGTGTGTTTTAGCGATACTGTGTGGAAGGATAGATGGTTGTGGGTATATGGTCGCATGGGCTTTTACCATTCGAATTCGAATTCTCATTGCTGTATGGACAAACTAAAACTTCGGATAACGGGAAACAGAATGGGAATATGCAGAGCAGAGTTGTAAAAAGTTCGGGTTTTCCGGGTTCCCGCCATCATGTACAATTGTTCCTTATGTGTTGTGTTACAGTCTTACGAACCTCTCTTTGCAAAAACCAAACAGGGAGAAAGGAATGCGGATTGCCGTGAGTTACCCGTAACCTAGGCATACCTATAAAATGCCAAAAGCGCTCACTCACATGTTGCGGATCTCCCTGCGGCTGTGATACAGCGGGTATACACCCCCGTTCCCGGAGCCCGTTCGCTTTGCCGTCGGCGACTGATATGTATGTATGTCTCCACATGCATGCAAGCATACATACATGAACACGGCAGAGCTCGGAGACCATGCATTATACATTCATGAAGTGTAGAAAACAGGAAATGTAAATTTGTGTGTTTGATAGGGCATCACACCACATCAGACACACACACACTCACTCACACATACAACTTACACACTCATGATAAAACAAATACTTGTCGTTGTTCCGGGTTCTGCGGGGAAATTATACCAACCAAGATGAACCCCGCCGGTCCGATCGATAGTGGTAGATCATCAAGCTAGGAAGAAGACTGAGACCGATATGGAGTCGGTCACATCATGTGTGGATATTCTTCAACTCTCCTTTTTCCTTGGTGTGTGATACCTGTCAAGTCATGGGTTTTCCAGAAATGTTTATTTGATGGTTGACGATGAAAGCATTGTGTTGCGTACTTTGCTTCACATCCGTACCAGACGTGGGGGAATCTCTGAATGCTGAATGGGGTCAAACTTATCCACAATCAGTTCACAAACAGGCCAAGTCCCTGTGACTGAAGATGTGCTGCGCGATGATAATCCGGGGGTGGCAAAACGTGTCCCGGCTGCAACATGGGGAAACAACGTGGTTGCTTGAAGACTGAAGAATGGCCGGCCGGTTATTTTTCTTCTTTGTCGGCCACTGTGCTTGGTTCTGAACTTACAAACAGAGCATTGTTGTGGAAGTGACCAATGCGCGACGCTGAGGGCCATGAAGTGAGATTGATAATAATGATAGGCCGGGCGAAAGAGGTGGGAGGGTCACCTGGCTGGACTCAACCATGTACACTGTACCAAGTCAGAAACAACCAATCGGATGAGCGCTTGAAGGGGGTGTGCGTTGATTGTATGGACAGAGTTAGATGAACAAACTGCACTGTAGGGAAGAACATGCCGCTGATGAATGCGACGACGCACCCCAACTCTGCAGGAATACGGTCGCTTTTGTTTCCCCACGAGTCACCCACTGACTCCCACCTCTTGATCTGAGGTGAGCTAATAATATGGGATCTCAGTTGCGAATGCAGGCACTGCCCATCTGGATTAATATGGAAGGTCTCGCGTCCAGGTAGTCAAGAACTCGCAAGCAGCGGGGGGTTACAATGTGTGACGATCACCCAGACGAATGATAGATAATGGAATGTATCGGTCGCGCGGGCGAGGGGGTTCCTTATCAGTGCCGGCAGCACATGTGCTGGGGTCTAGCTTCCAATTGGGGGCTGGCGAAGGATAAAGAGAGGGGAGAATGGAGAGAAACAATGCGACGTATGGAGAAAGTGTCCTGCATTGACAACCGCAACTACAGGCACGGGGTGTCGCCGTTGGCCAGGAATACGGATGAATCAAAAGTCCCACCAACTCGAAAACGGCCTTTGGGATCTTTGGATGGAATGCAAAGGAAGATTCGATTTGAAACATACACTCTTCCGTGGAAGAATCGCCGAAATCCTTTCCCCCTTCCGTCATTGATACTGAGGAGAGTGAGCACTGCCCAGGCCAGGCCTCAGATGGGTGTCAGTGGTGGTTGGAAGGATTGATGCGAGACGGAGAGAGACTTGGAAGGTACCTTGCTGGCTACCTTACGGAGCGCGGAATGACCGGTCTGCAAGACGTTCCCAGGAAACTGGGCGGACTCGCCCTGAATGCAACCTGGGCCTCCATTTCGCACCGTGCACTTACACAACCCAGGCCACTGCCAGGGCAAAGACCAAAATCAGGAACTCCACAGATACTTGCCAATTTGAGCCGTGATATCGGCGCAAATGGATGATTGATTGACCTTATCAGCCAAACCCTAATGAATGTTGTGGGCAAACTACACAAATCACGGGGTATCGTTTGTGGAGGCCATTTTTCTTTCACGTCAAAAAAAGCAACGTTTTGCAGACTAACAGACGGTGAGACTCAGCAACACTCAACAGCAACGACCTTGAAAGCCATCCAAACAAAGGGGCTTCTAGATTAAAGCGAAAATGGCAAATGGCAAAATTGAGCAAGGGCTTTGTAACCAGTCAACCAGGCTTGCCAAGAGGCACGGTGCAAATGACATGATGGCGCTGGGCTGGTCTTGTGTTCACACCCCATGCCACAAAGAACAAAAGAGAGACGGCCAGGGCTTGCGCTTGCCCTGCTTTGGAGATTCTGCAGCAGGATCCAACCCTGTTGGGGTGTACCTTTCCGCGGTGAGTCGTAGTCGTACTCGCCCATCAGTCAGCGCTGTGGGAGAGTGACTGGAGGTACAGAAGTACCTCTCTGCCTGCGCTCGGTACCTACCAAGGTGGCAGGCCAGACAAAAGAGGCACACACACGTACGCCTACGGTATCGGTTTATTATTATTAGCATGGCCTCCCACCTGGGATTCCCTCTTCCTTTTTCTTGATTTCCAACAAGCAACAAACAACGCGACTTTTTTAATAACCCTTTGACTTTACCTTTCGAGAGAGTCAAATCTCTTGTCACAGAAGATCATCGCCGTAGCAGCAGCATCACCATTTCTGCCGACAACTCTGTTGTAGCTTTTATTCTTTTATAAAAGCTGCGCATTTGCTTCTGGACCTTGGTGAGTTGTGACTCAGTCTCCAGTTTGATACCTCTTTCTGCCTTCCCACCTACCCCCGTCACTCGGCCTCCCCGGCCCCACGACTCCGATCCCAATAAGACACACACCGAGATGGCTCTCGCGAGCAGCAGCACTCCTTCCCACAATATTTCCCTAAAAAAGCGACATAGCCCGTCATCTTCATCAGCATCATACTCTATCCGTCGCACCGTGCGTGGCTCGATCAGGAATGCTAATACACGGCTGCGCCGCATTACAGAAACGTCCCGAAGCAACCTCCCACCAACAAGCGTCAATATGGCAACCATGGCATCTGCTGCTCGCGATATCGCGACGACCCCCTTTGGCCGAGACAACTTAACTGCTGTAGCGGCCCGGAGTGTCCCTGTGACAAACCACCCAACCGACCTGCCCACCCCTCCAAACTCGATATCGCCGAACCTCCCTCCGCACGGCCTCAAGGCCCAGCTGCAGAGGGCGCGCCTCGAATCGGTTGACTCTGATATCGATCTGCATGATGCTCACGACGAGGAGGAGCATCTGTCGGGACCTGGATCGCCTTCTTTCGACTCGACCGGCGCCATCACTTCGGCGATGCTGGCCAAGTGCCATCTGGCTGACATACTGTTGAACCATGGCCCTTTGCCAATTCGCCATATCATGGGCTATCTGACGACCACGGTTCCGGGATTCGCTGGCATCCCTCCGACGAAAGCACGGAGGCTAGTCGTCGGCGCCCTGGAAGGGAAGGGGAGCGGGGGTGAAGGTGGTGGGCAGGATGGTGACGTGGAATTCATCAAGGTGGGCTGGGGCAGGTGGCATGCGAAGCGGATGAACAAGGGCAGGGCTTCGGCTCGAAATGTCCCGTCTCGTCGCTCCTCCCCCGGCGGAACCCCTTATCCAGTAAACAGCATTCCCATCCTCAAGGGTGCCGGGTGGAACCCGGAACGGTCTAGACTCGCCGCCATGCTGGGCACGAGCGTGGGTGGCGCCTCCTCGGCAGCCTTTTCCTACGACGACCGGCACCACGACGACCAGCACATGGACATGATGGATCATGAGGCTGACAAGATGTCGCTCGACGGATCCGGATCTGCATCGTGCTCTGAGGCACCCGATGATGATGATTTTGGTCTCAAGAATGACGACCCCGAGGACGCAACCGACGATGAGGACTGGGCAGCCGTCGGTGCGGCGGCGCTACGAGCGTCATCCTATCAGGCCCAGTCCAACAACCATCTTTCTTCTTTCAACAATGTATACACCAACGTCGGATTCCGCTCCTACTCGAACAGTGGGATGCTGCGCGCCCCGCAGCTCCCTTCTGGGTTTGCAGCATCAGCGTTGAGGACCATGGCTTCTGACGCACAGGAGCGCGAAGCCGTGGAGGCCCTCCTTCAGCTTGGATCCGTGTAAAAAAACAAAAAAAGCATTATCTGCATGGCTCGGCGTTTTCAACAAGATGGCGGGGCAGCATTCATCAAGATCTGATTAGTATCGCTTCGCCAAGGCTGGTGAGGCTCAATTGGGTTAAGGGGTGAACTTGGGTTTTGGCGGTGGGGGAGGTTGGATTATTCATTTTTTTCCGTTTGGGCCCGACTGCATCAATCAACATTTTTGGTAACGGGGGAGTGGATTTTGGGTGATAAAGATTTTGGGGCGGCGCCTCTTGATCATCATCATCAACCAACGGCAGGCTGGGCAGGGGCATATGCATCTTCGATTCGAACAACACATACATACTCGACACGCGAGCGCTGTCCTTTTTCGTCAACGATGCGACCGTTCGGAAGTCTCTCCTGCTTCTGACCGGCGCACACATTTTGATGGCTTTTTTATTTAATTTATTTTCGTCTTATCTCAACTCATCACATCACCAACACACCGCTCTTCTCGACCCGTTGACCCCTTGCGGGCATCTTTTGGATCGTCGATTTAGCTCATCCCGGATCGGCCGACAACGGATAAGTCTGGGTCCACCGCCCCGGCACGACCCGCTGGGTTGGGTGGTCCGGTTATCCACAACCGACGCACCGGTACCGGGACGGGAACTTTATGAGTGGTCTCAAAAAACACACATTTTATACTACATTTTTTGGGGTGAAAGTGAGGGGACACGAAACACACCCCCTCCTCTATATATATTGTTTTAAAGATGTTGTAATGATGGGATATGGGGTTACGATTTTTAAAGACAAACATTTTATGGCCTTGAGCCCTTGGAACTTTATTTTCCTTGCGCGCTCGGTCGACTTTCTCTGAAAATGGAAATTCATCACGAACATACAAACAAGTAATCTTCTCTTGCACATACTTGATATTCATACCCCTCTCCTTTTTCCCTTTTTTCTTCTTTTCTTTCAGCTTCTATCGATCGAGGTTTTTTTTAGTGTCAGGCACCGGCGGGAATTTGTTGGACGGAACAGAACAACACACAACACAGGTGCGGAACCGGACCCGGACCGGGGGTGTGAGTGGTCAATGGTTGGCAGTACCATCGGCTAGTGAAGGGGAAAGACCACAGAACTCCACTCAGGCATTTGTGGCATTTTTTTCTAAATGGACGGACAATGAATTGTCCATATTGGGTTTGATACGTTTTTCTTGTACTCCTTTGTTGTTGCCATCAACGGTTATCAATGGTTGTTTGGGCATCTTTGGATTATCGAGGTGGAGGATGAAGTGAGGTGCATTTGGGGAGTGAAGATATCATAAAAGCACGGTAGCAAGCGGGGAAGGAGGTATGTCGTAGACTCGTAGGTGAAGGAGAGTCAAACTTCGGGAGATGGAGATACAAGGGGGGACGTGGCATGGTACATTCATGTCTAATACCTTAACTGGAGTCCGTCCTCTGATGAGAACGCACAAAAGAGCAAAAAATGAGAAATCGAAATTAGTAGGCCTTTTTTTTTTTGGCCTGGATCTGAGTACATATCCTGTTGCACGTCCGGCGACGGCGGGATATGATACTCTCTGTAAACAAGGCAGTTCGAAGGAGAACTGTCTGCATGAAAAGCATCACGTCATGTTTTACCCCGGATCAAACCAAAAAGCCTAGGATGGTCCTTGGTTCCAGGTACTCTCCTGCCATCTTCGGCTAAATATGATAGGGTATGCGGTTGTGAATATTTTATCAGAGAGAAGAAGCAGGCATATGCAAAAGAAAAAGAATTGGATGCGGTTTGTGTGGATCGAACACACGACCTTCAGATTATCTCTTGATTAAGATATTTGGAAATGAAGTTGCAACTTCAGTCTGACGCTCTCCCAACTGAGCTAAACCCGCTGCTTCTTGGTTTGTTATTGTTGTTGTTGAGATGTTTTGGAGAATTTGAGATTTTGTCAACCGCACCACACCACACCACCATACGAACGGTCCAGAGCAGAAAGGTAGTTGGATGGTGGCTGTTACGGTGACGAAAGGGAATAGGAATGGATGGATGCAATACTTTTGGGAGTGTGCGAGTACCTAGGTGATTTAAACGGGTTGGGAATGGTCATATAAACTGAGAGCTTAGGTGGGTGCGTGGGTACTGTAGGAGGCTTTGTTATGTTTTCGTACGTCTGGGCTTTGATGGTGCAGTCAGTATGGGAGGAGGAGGAGGCTCAGGAGGGGAGGGGGTTCTGGAAGTGGTGAATGAATGAAGGGAAGTCAGTACGATCATTTTTAAGACATTGAGGGGATTTAATGACGTTTAAAATGGAAGTATATGGTGTAATTGGATGTGGTGTGCAAATTGGTTGTTGTGTGCTAGGAAGGAGTCAGTTGAGTGTGTTTGGCACAGGTTGAGTTGAAGCAGACTGTCAGTATCTTTCTTGTTGGCAACTTTATACCCAGCAACTGTTTTCCTTAGAAATGAAAAAATTATTAAAAAAAATTATTAAAATACATCAACGGTTCTTAGCATTCCATTGTTATGTACACAATGGTTCAAGGAACTAATCAGTTGCATGTTGCTTTCAGTATACCTTTGAGGTTGCAGTCTGGGAATAGGGGTTCCGTGACTTTGGCGGCAGGGACCGCAGGCAAAGTTGCACCTCATCTGGCAGGTTTATTGTTTTTGATCTTTTTTTTTAATATTATACCATTACGACCGCCTTCCTCTAAAAATGCATGCAGCCTTTGTCCACCTCGTACAAAGTTCTCATACATAACAATATCATTGTGCAGCTCTTAAACCCCGCGGGCACATCCCAGATCTCCCCTTTATAGCAAACCAAACATTTTTTATTATTATAATGAACTTGTTTACGCCTTCTTCTTGGCCGCAGCGAGCTTGGCCTTGACAGCCTTCTTTCTGTTGCTGCGAATCATGACGACCGAGAGGAAAGAACCGACAACGGCCGAGCCGAGGAGGACGAGGATAACGGGAATGCGGATGGCCCAGACGCGAGGAGGGAAGAAATTCTGGAGAGGGTGGTCCGAGTCGACAAAGGGCTGTGCAAGAGAAGAATATGTTAGATTTGGATCGGATGAGAATAAGGCAGGAAATTGGGCGAGATTTACCATCAACAGAGTCCAGATGGTGTAGTAGAGAAAGACGACGGAGGCGGCCACGAGCATGGCGAGGCCTGTAAGTTTGTCGAGCTGCAGAGAAAGAAAGGGATTAGTTTGGTTAACAAAATTGTAATGTCTGTATTGAGTACACATACCATCGTAGAATTATTAATTGAAACCGGATAAAGGAGCGAATGGAGTTGGATTGTTCAACGTTGGAATTGTTGGCGTTGAAAGGTTGTCGTGCTGTCTGTCGCAAGTTGGCCTGAACTTGCGAAGCTGTCCCCAGTTGGAATTGAGGCCCAGGGAAGCCAGTTGTTGCGCCACGGTGCCCAGAAAAAAGGTGTCAGGGGTTCGCGTTTCGCGCTGCGTTCTGGCTTGCTGTCGCCTGCAAAGACACGCTCTTCAGCCTCTCAACGACACCCCGGCAGGCAGTAAAGTGGGGCGATTTTTTGTGACACCAGCCTCGCTTGCCTTCAACTTTGAAATCTTCCCCAGTTTAGAATACGTAGATGATTGCCTTCTGAGTTTTGAGGACGGTTTATGGTCACAGCTGCTCTGCTTTTTCTGCATCAGCATTTTGCCCTTCATTCACAAGATATCAGCCTGGATTCTATCACTCCCTAAACCTGATCATTTCGATCTCAATTGACGATAGGAAGGATGGCTACATCACAGGCACAGTCGCCGTCGCGGGAAAGCATCGAGGCAGAAGACGCATCCCCGAGTGACGACCGATCGCAGTCGCCCATTTCCAAGCGTGAGCGCGCATCATCTCGAGACCCCCCCGATGGCTCCCCATCACCTCGCCGTAGTAGATCGTCCTCCAGGGGCTCGCGCGACCGTTCACACCACAGCAACCGATCTCCATCGAGAGAGGAGGGCGACATTTCACCCCGCCGCGACCGATCCCCTTCGAGAGATTCACGCGAGATGTCACCTCCTCATCACGCCAGATCCCCCTCTAGAAACTCACGTAGCCCATCGCCCCGTTCCCGCGATCAATCACCCAGAGCTTCCCGCGACGGCTCTCCACGTCGCACCCGGTCGCTCTCCAGAGACATGCGTGATATCTCACCACCTCGTCGAAATCGATCCTTCTCCAGAGATTCACGAGATGCTTCGCCACCTCGCCGAGACAGATCACCAAATGGACGTCAACCTCGAGAGCATTCGCCCCTTCCCCGACGCCCCGCGCCTGCTCAGCGCCGCGATGGGCCTGATAGATATCGCCCAGCACCCAGGGAACGCACTCCACCTCCTGCACCACCGGTCAAAACAGAGGAGGAGAAGCTGGCAGACGCAAGAGCAGAGTACCAGAAGCTCTTGAATCTGCGCAGTCAGGGTGTCTACCTTCCTCCCCAAAAGCTGCGCGCCCTTCAGGCAGCCATCACCGACCGGAGCAGCAAGGAGTATCAGCGCATGGCATGGGAGGCACTGAAGAAGTCTATCAACGGTCTCGTCAACAAGGTCAACACGGCCAACATCAAGTTTGTGGTGCCTGAGCTCTTTGGGGAGAATTTGATTCGGGGTCGGGGTTTGTTCTGCCAGAGCTTGCTCAAGGCGCAACATGCCAGTTTGCCCTTTACACCAATCTACGCATGTTTGGCAGCTATTTGCAACACCAAGTTGCCCCAAGTGGGAGAGCTGCTAGTCAAGAGGCTAATCATGCGGTTCCGGAAGGCGTTTAAGCGTAATGACAAGGCCGTTTGTCTTTCATCTACCATGTTTATTGCCCATTTGGTCAACAACCAGGTCGTTCACGAAATGTTAGCGGCGCAGATTCTTTTGTTGTTGTTGCAGAAACCAACAGACGACAGTGTTGAGATTGCGGTTGGGTTGATGAGGGAAGTCGGGTTGTTCCTGGAGGAAATGTCGCCTACTATTGCCCATGCGGTTTTTGATCAGTTCCGAAATATTCTACACGAGGCCGACATCGACAAGAGAACGCAGTACATGATCGAAGTGTTGTTCCAGGTTCGCAAGGACAAGTACAAGGACAACCCGGTCATAAAGGAAGAGCTAGATCTAGTCGAGGAAGAGGACCAGATTACGCACAGGATCGGTCTTGACGATGATATCACCACACAGGACACTTTGAATATTTTCAAGTTTGACCCAGACTGGGAGGCTAATGAGGAGGAGTATAAGAAGTTGAAGGCTGAAATTTTGGGCGAGGGAAGCGGCGATGAGGATGAGGATGATGACGACGAATCCGAGGAGAGCGACTCAGACGGCGAGGAGGAACAACAACAGAAGGCGATTGAAATCAAGGACCAGAGTAATGCGGATTTGGTTAACCTCAGGCGAACCATTTACCTCAGCATTCAGTCGAGTGCCGACCCTGAGGAAGCGGCACACAAGCTCATGAAGCTACGGCTCCCTGCCGGCCAGGAGCCCGAGTTGGTCTCCATGATTGTCGAGTCGTGCGCACAGGAGAAGGTCTACCTCAAGTTCATGGGTCTTCTGGGAGAGCGGTTTGCACGGCTCAACAGGATGTGGATGGAGCTGTTTGAGGAATCCTTCGTCAAGTACTACACGACTATTCATCGTTATGAGACCAACAAACTGCGGAATATTGCCAGATTTTGGGGTCATCAGCTTGCCAACGACGCTATCGGTTGGCACGTCCTTTCGATTATTCATCTGAACGAGGAGGAGACGACAGCAGCAAGCCGTATCTTTATCAAGATTTTGTTTGAGGATTTGCAGGAGAATATGGGTTCTGTCAAGCTCAAGGCCCGACTGGCCGAGGAAACGTTGAAGCCCAGCTTAGAGGGCATCTTCCCCCACGATAACCCGCGCAATATTCGTTTCTCTATCAATTACTTCACATCCATCAAGATGGGCTTCCTTACCGACGAGATGAGAGAGTTCTTGGCCAACATGCCTAAGCCAGCCCTCCCGGCACCAGCTGCAGACTCCGATTCAGAATCTGTATCGAGTTATTCTTCCTACTCTTCATATTCTTCGCGCTCGCGATCTCGGACACCACCTCGGAAGGCCATTGATCGTGGGCGCTCCCTCTCACGTACTCCTCCACTGCGGACCAGAGACGATTCGTATAGCCGCAGCCGTAGTCGTAGCCGCAGCTACTCTCGCTCCGTTTCTAGGAGACGTTCTTATTCCAGATCCCCAGTCCGTCAGGGTCGTGACGATCGGTCTATTTCTAGATCTCCCGTCAGACGACCAGCCCGTGACAGAAGTTACTCTCGGTCACCCTCACGCTCACGATCTCCTACACCAAACCGTGCTCGTGGCCGATCTGACTCTAGGTCTGTCTCGCCTGTTGCTGGCCCATCAACAAAGCGTCGGAGAGATGACTCGTACAGCCGCAGCAGAAGTAGGAGTATCAGACGAACTCGGAGCCCCCCAGCTCCTCAATGGCGTCGGGATGATTCGGTGAGCAGTAAGGGTGGCCGTTCACCGCCTGCTCGGAAGCAGAGGCGGTACTCTCGATCTCCGTCGCCGGTGAGGAAGGATGCTAGACCTCGGAGATCATCGCATTCAAGATCGAGATCCAGGTCGCCTGTGCCTCGAGGTGGTGGTGCCGCTACTGCTGCCACTTCTGGACCTGGTCGGTACAGGCAGCGGGATAGCCCGCCGCCTCGTGGTGGACGTGGAAGGAGCGGATCGTATTCAAGGTCCAGGTCGCCTGTGCGTAGTATTAAGAAGGAGAATGATCGCAGTGTGAGCCGGAGTCGTAGCAGGACTCGGAGCAGAAGCAGGTCACCTTTGAAGACGGGAAGCAGTCCGGTTGGAGGGAATAAGAGGCGGAGGAATTATAGTAGTTCTAGGTCGAGGTCACCTCCTCCTCCTAGGGCTAAGAGAGGAAGGGTTGGGAATTAGTCGGGGGTGGGAAATCAGAAAAATGTAAATTGTGATACCATTAGTGAGTTGCAGTAATTAGTAGTTGGGACCTTGAGGAGAATGAGTTGTATTTTTTTTGAGTGATGGTACCTAGCTTTGGGAGGTAATCGACTTGCTGCTTAAACCATAAATGAAAAGGATTGACTATAAACATTCTATGAAAACAGTAAGCATGCATGAGAGTATCACGATAAAGATCAATTTCTCTGTAAAGGATTTTGTGTGCCATTCTCATGGTCCTCTTGTCTCGGCGATAATGGGTAACGGTCTACTTGCTTGTGGAAAAAAACCCAGGCACTCTAATGAAGTACGATGTGTTTAGCTTCTCGAGAGACTCTGTACTTCCTTGGTATGCGATATTCCGTACAGAGTTGGAGTGATTGGTCGGCTGTGCCCGCCGAACTAGAGCTGATTGAACAACCCCCGCCACGATAATATATGTCTACCTCAGCTCATCTATCTTCAACTACACTTTACTCTTGACTTGAAGAAAGCCACCGAAACATTGATGTGAACAGATATCTTGGCATTTCTGGGAATAATCCTTTGAAACTATGGAACACACACGCCCTGGGCCAACAGAATCTTTTTTACCAAACCCATCACGATCCTTTGATCAATTACCAGTCGAAACGCTGGAATGTCTACTCTACTCCGGCGGACAACAACAAAAACAAGCAAGAAGCCACCGGGGAACTATTCAAGACGTGGAAGATATACCCAAGTGGTTGGCAGCTGATCCTCCTCCCCCAGAACCCGAACACCACCACCACCACCACCACCCAAGCGGCGGTGGCGGCGGCGGCGATGGCGCGAACAGGAACGGGAACGGGAACGGGAACGGAAAATGTCATGCAATGCTCCGTCTCGTCTGCGTCGAAAAGGAATACGGCAAGCCCCTGCATCCATTCTTTGAGGAGCCGACCAAGTCACGCGTCGACGCGGTGCTGGGGCTTACGTCCGACATTTACTGGGAGGAAAGGGGTGATGATTTACTCTGGAGGGGCGTGGGCGGGTGCGGTCGGTACACCGTCTCAGATGATACGGTGGTATATATCTTCCACCGGACGAGTGCGTCGAATACTTTTGGTCTCGTTCTGAGCTGGGACGAACATCGCAAAATAACGAGAGGGTACTTGGCTCATTCCGAAACCGTATCGAAGGAAGTGCCGCAGATTGTGAGGGATATAGAGGAGTTGTTCGTGCGGTTTGGGGGCCACGCGCTGGCGGTTGCCGTGGCGGGCGTGATGTTTACTGTCAGGGTCGCCACGGGCAGGATCAACGGGGTGCATAACAAGCTGGCCAAGATTGAGATTGCTACGGGGTTTAGTCCTTGGGCTAGTAAAGGCGGTGGTCATGGCAGGAGGGATGATGGGGAGAACAAGGAAGGAGGAGGAGGAGGAGAAAAAGGAGAAGGAGAAGGAGAAGGAGAAGGAGAAGATTTCTCGAGTTTGGCGAGGCACCTGGGACATTTGAATGCTGATTTTGGGTTTGTGGATTTCGCGGTTAGGAGTACGACGTTGAGGTTGGAGTTTATTTTGAGGGAGTGGGATAGGGCCGCGGAAGATATTGTGGAAGAAGAGGCGTGGAAACTGACCAAAAAAAGAGCGAGGGAGCGGATGGAGTTGCTCAAGAGCAGGCTGGAGCATATGCCTCTACACTGTGCCGTCAAGGACCGGTTGAACGCTCAGCAGACCGTGCTGTTTAATCTCATTTCGCAGCAGGATAGCAGTCTGAACATTGGGATCGCTTCGGACTCGAAGGAGCTGGCTGCTGCTAGTAAGAGGGATAGCTCCTCGATGAAGATTATTGCTGTTTTGACGACCTTGTTCTTGCCGGGGACTTTCATATCGGTAGGTGTATTTGCTTTCTTTTTCTCCCTTGCAGGAGTGAGTGTATACTAATGGGATTGAACAGACTCTATTTTCCATGCCACTATTTGACTGGGAAGTGTCGAGGCTATCAGATGTATCGGCCCGTTATATATGGCTCTACTGGGTGATAACTATCGCGTTGACGGTGGTGGTCATGGGACTTTTCGGAGCGTATGCGTGGTATCAGGGACGAGAAAACGAAAGAAGTACTAAGCAGGCGAGGGAGAGTATTTTCAGTAGGGTGATGAATGGGGAGAAGTAAAGATACATATAAAATGGGATTTTATAATACTTCTCTGTTTTTGCTCTCTTCACTTTTCGAATGCGAGCATAGTTGCTTGTTAGACTTGGCCAATTTCAACCTGGTAAAGAGGCGCCTTCACCAGGAGGTGATTGGTCCAGCACATAATTCGGCGGTTATGAGCAAGGCTACGACACTGATGGTTGTTTTCCTTCAGCTGAACTCTTTACATAGTGTTATGGGTAAGATAAACCATCTCATATGTACCTGATCCGTGCGCTCACCTGTGAACGTGGGACTGGTGGCACGGATCAGGTACATGAAAAAGTGGTAATTATTTTGCTCGTAACTGCCGTAAGGCAGAACTGTCCTTATTTCTGTTTCATCAACTCCTCTCACCTTTGCTTCACTTCAGCCTCAGACAGATCTCTCCTATCAAATACAGCCATGGCGATAGCGAATCGTCCGCCGTTTATAAAACTGGAGTGTTGTCTGTACCAAAACACCCCATCACTTTATTTTCACCGCGGCAACATTGAGGAAGACAATATCGCCAACTGGCTCGGCGACAATCTGACTGTATCGCCGGATGGGAAACCTCTGGTTGCAGGTTTGAGGCTTGTATTCGTTCTCCAAATGGGCCGCAACCATCCTTTCAAGAACACCATGATCTCGAAAACAGTGCACGATCTCCTAGGAGTCCCGCAGAGTCACGCCTGCTATGCTCCGACTTTTTGGGAAGGCTCCGGCAAATATTCCATCTCTTCAACTCGGTCAGGTAATTATTCCAATGATTTTTATTATTATTATTAAATATAAAAATATTTTAATCCTTTTAGGATCCGTTATAGTTGACCTGTAATAACTTCAACTGCAGTGTTGATATCCAGTCAAGTCCAAGCTAGAATTCACAGCTCATTCGTAATGAGACATGACTCAACTTCAAACATTACTACAGGATATGTGCTGTGGCAACCAGGCCTGCCAATTGAGAGAATTTTAGACGCCGTCCAAGATCAGTTTGCATCTACACCACATCCGCTCCTAGTACCGCTTATGCTATCCGAGAGTTCTCTTACCATACAACGGGCTTGGCTACACACCGAGCCAGCAGAAATCCGTGACATTGAAGCGGCGACTGGTTTTATAGACGAGTCGGTACTAGCGGTCACTGCCAAACTTGAGTCAAAAGAGGAGACTTTGAATTTCCCTAAGCTTATTGAAAAACTAGGCAAACAGACTGCCGTGGCCGCCTATAGGGATTTTTTCGTTGAGAATAGTATTGGCTAGGCTCGATTTTATCTTGGAGCAACTACAATCCGCAGATGGCGGCCTGGTTGATGTGTTTGTTGAGACCATGATTCGGCAAAGAGCCAAGTTCGCCAAAAGCGATGTGCAAAGCCTCTTGTTGAGCGGCGACATGTTTAATAGACGGCTTCAAGCACAGCAGACTGTGGTAAGTAGGCATCCTTGTCATCGTGGAAACGTGTGCTAGGGACTGACACAGTAGCAACTGAACAGTTGTTTAACTTGATCGCCCAAGAAGACAGCAGAGCCAACCTTAGCATTGCCGCAGACTCAAAACAGCTGGCAGCGGACTCTAAACGATTGGCTGAGTACTCTATAGAATTGGCAGCCGGCTCCAGAGAACTGGCAGCTGCTAGCAAAAGGGACAGCTCGGCCATGAAGATTATTGCTTACATGACCACTCTGTTCTTGCCGGCTACCTTTGTCTCGGTATGTACGACACTCACTTCCCGCAGAATTTCTACTGACCGGGAAATTCAAAGACTTTGTTTTCCATGCCAATGTTCGATTGGACAGTACCAAGGATATCGGACGCCGCGGGTGGTCACATGTGGTTCTACTGGACTATAGCTATACCACTCACCGTTCTGGTCGTGTCAGTTTTTGGTGTGTATGCTTGGTACCAGGGGCGAAAGAACAAGGTGATTGCCCAAAAGGCCAGAGAGGGTGCAGATAAAAAGGTCAAGGATGTCTAGGCTCTGGCTCCTAGTTATTTCATCATTTTTGTTTGTAAAAGAGCTTGACCCCTATTTCTATCCCTGAATCCACTTGCCACCCGACAAACAAAGAATATCACCAAATTTGGCCAGATATCTGAATACAACCAGAAGACTGAAAATTTTTGTAAGCGTCCGGTAGTCCCTTTTGGTCACCAACCTCATGCGTGATTGGCCAGCCCACAACCCGTCAGAGAGTTACATTGAAGATCGACAACTCGAGACACTCTCTGTGCACCACACAGAATACCCGGGTCAACAGAGAGTCTCCGGATGGGCCCCCTTCAAACGTCGGGGATCTCTGTGAATGTCTTGTTCTGGTAGTTTTGTGTACAATTCGGATATGAAGCCGACGTGATTTTGTTTCCAAACAATGTCAAGGCCATGGTAGTTGGTGTCCGAGTGACCACCCTGAGGGTATTGAGCTACCAACGCAAAAAGATGATGGCTTTCTTATTCCGCAGTTTTTTACTAGTACATCATTCTTCTAGTGAATTATTCCAAAATACCGTTCTTTCCAAACAGATGTACTGTGACTCTCCCTTCCCTCGGAACTTTTTCCATCTCTTCAACGGCTATATCACAACACGCAATGGCAAAAAACAAGCACCTTCTGCAACAACTCAGATCTTTCATGCACACGACGTCGATCAAGAAAGTTCTGGCCCAACCGTAGCGTTTTCCCACCACCCCATCACTCTGTAGATCATCCCTTTTCGAACATACGCATACAGACAGACACACACACACATCCTGTCAACAGAGCCGCGAGAATTGAGCCGTGAACTGGCGCCGAACATGTTCACCGGAAGACCGACAGGATGCCATGCCGAGACCACACTCTGTGATACAACGTTCATCCATTTCTTTCATCCGTTCATGCTCATATTAAGGGCATCCGCTCTCCCTCGCCCACTCCATTCCTTACACCATTAGCGTCCTTCCAACTTTTACCTACTTACTACTCATTAAACAAACCATGCTTCAACCCTTTCTTCCCTCAAAAGTCCTCCTCCTCCTCCTCCTCCTCGCATCTCTCCCTCCCACACTCTCCCAACAACAACCATCCCCCAAATGTCCACCGCTCCACATCCTAACAGCCCGCGAAACCACCGCGCCCGAAGGCCACGGCTCCAACACCCCGCTCCTGAACCTTCTAACGAACTCTTCCCTGTTCCCATCGACCTTGACCACAGAAATAATAATCTACCCCGCCGCCGGTGGCCCCGAGTACTCAAACAGCGTGACTACGGGCATCGCAGCAGTAATCAAGCAGACGGCAACTTTCGCAGCGAGATGTCCTTCCACACCTCTGATACTGCTGGGATACAGTCAGGGCGCGCAGATTATAGACGACGCCTTCTGCGGCGGGCCTGATTTACCTTCTCTGGAGTCGACGGGGAGTTTGGTGATGGGCTTGGTGAGGAGGAACACGGTGGCGATAGTGATGATGGGTAATCCGCGGTTTGGTGGTGGTGTGGGAGATAAAAATCGAAAGGGGAAGGGGAAATCAAGAAAAGATGAGGAAGACAAGGAAAAGGAAAGTACTGATAGGAATAAAAGGAGGGTCGGGGAAAGGGGGAACGCTACGGTTGGCGGGGTAAGTTGCTTTTTTATTTCTTTCTTTAATTTCTTTCCATCTACTCACTCTTTCTATTATTTCTTCAAATACTTTTTTCACCAAAGTGAAGAAGTCGAGTGAGGCTCAGACTATGGAAAAACATTCAAGAACTGCGGAAGGACACTACTGACAGAAAACTACCGACCAGTTCGCCGCAAGACCGAAAGGATTCAGCTGCCCATTATTCCAAGAAAGGATAGTGAGTTACTGCGACTCTCCGGATCCATTTTGTTCTGATGGGGATGACGAGGCTACGCATCAGGGATATGGTATGTTTTTATTTCACACCTAACCTACCTATTCACTCGTTGCAATCGTTGCTTTTGGCGTGGCAGTGAAACTAACTTGACCTGTTGCGTAGGTGAGGTATATGGCAAGGATTCATTGGCTTTCATCATGTCCAAGATATTGCTCTAACTGTGTGGGATTGAAGAAGATAAAAAATAGAATGGATGTAGGATAAGGAGATTCTGTAGCTAATTAAATCATAAACTCGTTGCCAGCCGTCCTCGGGTATCCCCAAGGCGGGAATATCATGATAATCGCGACATTCCTCGGCTAGAGTTTGTTACATTATTAAGGAGTTGGGCTAGTCCGGTCCCCCCATCAAGGTTCCCGTTGTCCATGACCCTAACGTACCTTCCTGCCGCACTGCGCTTTATAGACCAGAGCACCGGCCAACCAGTCACCTACGAGGGAGAGAACGGAACAGAGCCAATGGTGCAGCGGTCAACCGCAGCGCAAGTAAAAAGCTGCGGCCTGTGTTCCTCACCGGCCCTGTCTGTTCGATTCCTCGTGGGAAGCTGGGAATTCTGGTGATCCTTGGGGTGGAACTCCTCATGGTGAAGGACCTTTTTGCTTTTTTCTTCTTATTTTTTTCCTGAACAAAAACATTTTATGTTTGCTTCAACCTCAAAGTAACTGTTTTCAGCTGGTTCGCTGGAAGGGGGAATGTGGGTAGGGTGTTTATATACCCCTTTTGCTCCTCCACCTGCTTGCGATGTTGTCACCATGACAACGTAGGTTATGCACCTGCCTCCCTACCTGCTACCCACCTATGTACCGACCTCGCTGGAACATGATAAATGTTCCATACCATGTCGACTTGTAAACAAGTTTTCATTTAAAGTACCGTATTCGTGGGTAAGGATTACAGCATGGTGCATGCAACGTGCTTTTATCCGATTGGCATCAATTTGGACTCAAACAAGGACGATGCCATCAACACTTTCGATTGACTTTTTCACCAAACTTAGACTCCACGAGGAATGGTCTTCAGCTGATGTCTTCTTGATAGATTTTACACCAGCACCAGGGCATCCCTGATACACTCCACGAACACGTTCATCCCTTGTTTGGAGCCCATCCTGAACATCGTTCCAGGCAGGATGAGACTAGCCATGGTTACATGTGAGGCCATTCATCTGGAATAGCACTCATATTTTTCAGAGAATTTTATCCGCCAACCATTTTCAAGAGACTCGACAATCATGTTCATGTAACTCATCATCAAATTTGGCCACTATCAGTAGGGAGTAGGACAAAACAGATGCATGTGATGCTCGAATACGATGTCCACGATCATAAGATTTCGAGTCCGGGTGTGCAAGTTTATGGGAATCCCTGGCACTGTTTCTCGGATGAGAGAAAGTCATAATTCAAAAAAGGCGATGAACCTCTGTGACATCAAGACCTCGGCCTTATCACCTTACACTAGTGTAGACATGGGATGAGCGTGCATGAAGAATCCATTGATGAAGAAATTCAAAATAAAGTGGTCCCCCAATCATACGATACCAGTCGAGATTACCAGATTCCAGAACGTCGTCTGTCTGCCACGTCTGCCTGCCAAAAACTTGGTAACTGAAGCCCACCGGTTTGCCACTGCTACACTACGCCGTTGAAACGCTTTTTTCTCCATCTCTTTTTTTCTTCTTTTGTTTCCAAGGTACCCATGCCTGTGACATTTCTTATTTTTTTTTTCCTTGGCAAAATCTTGTTTTATTTGCACAAGATACATAAGCATTTACTCTCCAAGGATTTAAGCCTTTTTTGCACTGCCTACCTTTCTCACAAAGAATGGGGCAAAGATCGATCCAGGTCATCTCCGCAACTGTGGGAATCGGGTTTCTTTTTTTAGTTGTACCTAAACTAAGAGAGGAGGAGACCGAGGAAAGTTGGGCATCTGCTGCTCATGAGACCCCAATCTCGATTTTTATCGGGGATTAATAATAAAAACTAGATAACAAATGTATAATTATGCAGATTCATTATCTGCTCTGAACCTGCACCACTTCAGACATGAAAACAAACCAAAAAAAAAAAACCAATAATATGCGCTGATAATGGGTAACAATCGCTTTGCAGCCGAACCGAAATCTACCAACTACATACCCTATAAACACCCCGCATTATTTATCGCGGACATTTATTTTATTGGGGATTTCGCTCTTTTCTTGAAACCTTGATTTAACCTTGACTTATTTGATGAGTTGTATGTATCCAGAGATTTCCAAGGAAAATAAAGTTCTTGGCATTTGTGGGGGAAGCAAGCGAATATGGGAAAGAACATGAAGCCCTTGTCGGATTTTAAAGATGATATTTCCCGGAAGGGACAACCGAGAGATTCCATGTTTGCGGGGGAGGAGGAGCAAGGAGACCGGGAGTCGAGGAAGAGGGTTTGGACAAGGTGTTTTCCAAGTTTCTGGAAGACACCAAAGGTATCGATCAATGAAGTTGAAATAAAGGGAATAAATTACGGCACCATTTGATCGAATTACCATTTCGTAGTGTAAAGTAAGAAAAAGAAAAAAAAGTATTCTCGTATTCGAGAGGGTTTCTTTTATCTTTTTTGATCGGTAAGTTGACCTCTTTAATCACAGTCTCTACATGCTTACAAGTATACTGATGACGACGACTTTTCGGGTTTTTCTTTTTTAACTCCGTGATGAAGCGACCAGACAAAAACACAGCAGGAAATAAAGACAGGGAAGTTTAGATGGTATAGATGGAGATAATCTATGTCAGACACACCGGCGAGGAGGGAACCAAATCACCTTTTTTATTTGTCCCAAGTCAAGACCAACCTCTCTACCAATCATTGACAAGAAATGGTTCCCGGCATTCACAACGCCGGGACCAGACACACACACACACACACATACATGCACACACACTCAAGTTCATGACTTTGTTTGTCTCAAGACATCACAAACACGGGGTATAATACTCCATACGACATTATCCACTCACACATTTTTCTTCTTCTTCTTCTTCTTCGATTAACAGCCTCAACCACTCCACTGATAAAAGTAACCGAAAAGAAGAAGCTCATCCCAAGAAAAAGCAAGGGCGTGGGTGGGCATAATGGACAAGGAGAAAAAAAAAGGATAGCGACATGTGCAATGCAAGGGAAAACGAATGAGTGTTAAAAAGTCCCGGCAAGGGCATATGTAGTGTAGGTGTATCTACACTACACTACGCCACCTACTTACTGTATGTTATGTACACTTACTCCGAAGTGTATGCAAACAAAAAAATTGCAAGACAAGGGTTCTGGTCAGGTTTCACGGCTTTCCCCATCGTCCGCCGAAAACCCAACCACCTCCCCCCCCCTCTTTCCCAACAGATCTGCTTGTCCTCCGTTCCCCGCCGATAGCGAAATTACGTTTTTTTGTGTGTGTATATGCCGTGTATTCTAGTATATATTTACATTTGTGTATATGTACGGAGTATATGTGGGTGTTTGTGTCCAAGCCATGGGATGTGTGTTGTCGTGTGAATACTTTTTGCCAAACGCAGCAGTACTACATACTGTACATACCTCAACGACTTTTACCTTTGCTGGTATCTATGCACTTACATTTATGTGATATGTAAACCTTGGCTTTTCAAGAAAAAAAAGGGGGAAAAAGGCTCCGAAGATCGAACAGAGTTTGTCTCTAGATAGTGTTGGGGCCTGAAAAGAGGTCTTGCAATGTTTTGTTATTGTTGCTCATGTCCGAAAAGTTTGCTTACTATTATTATGTCTTCGATCATTTAATTGCATTTTACTCAAAGTCATGCGAGATGCCTGTTGCTTCTTCTGTCAACCATGGAATTCCTAAAAGCTCCGAGACAAGAAAAAAACAAAACCAACAACAACAACAACAACAGCATAGGTAACCAGTTAGGTAGCTCAGGCGCTTATGGCTTCAAGCCACGATATTTGGTAACTCGTTGATCTGCGTTTCAGAAAAGAAAAAAAAAGGACGAGTCATGTTATGAGCATCTAGTTGCTTCAAGCGATCAATGGATGGCGTAATGCATTCTCTTTTCGACTCTTGCATGCAGCAAAATGTCTCGAATCCCAACCTCGCTGATTTGTGGTGTATGCACGTATCAAGACGGGAGCGGGGGATGCCGACCTGAGTCTTCGGTCGCTTCCAGTGTTTTCTGTCCTGTATGTTTCAAGCGTTTTTTATTTATTTATTTTATTTACCAAGGAGGCTCGAGAACTTCCCGGATTGAGCTGATCTCATACCACGGTAAAGAAGAAATGATCGACTATGAGAAAGGTCTCATCAGGGTCCTCCTTGCTGACAATAACATGTCTTGGGGTTACCTCGCATGCAACTACACGGGTGTGATTCACATCTCTCGCAACCGTGCACAGTGTTTATGTATCATTATGTCGGTCTTGGACCCTGAGAGTCTCGAGGGAAGCTTGAGAGGAAGGAAGAGATGAACTTTTATTAGATAGATTCAAGTCAGGGATGTTCCCGACGACTCGGGAATCTGCAAAAGAAAAGAAAAGACGAAACGGACAACAACACCGTTCGCCTTGTCGATTCGTCGTATTCATGCAGATCACGGACGTGTTTGCGTGTGTTTGCATCGACGTGTTGTGTTGTGGCTGTGGGGAAGTACGTGCCCTTTCGTTCCACGCCGCCGCCGCACATGAGGGGGTGGAAGTTTTGTGGTACAGTACATGCACAATATGGGGATGAATAAATAATTGTGCATCTCAAAGAGGAAATCCCAAGAAAGCAAGAAAAAGGGGAATCTGAAATATCGAAAGAAATACGTTTGAATCGAACCCCCCACGGGGACTAATTACTCAGCCAGCCTCAAGGTGCTAGCTGGCAGTTGATAGCAAAAGCTGATTTGAGATGACAGTGTCGGATTTCTTGGTGACCGACCGTCAGGGGAATAACGTTGCAAAGGAGCCGCAGGCCCGCATTGGTGCTTCGTCTTGGCGGTCGAGACCTAGTGCCTTCAGTGTTTTAAAAGACAACCGCCAGCGCGTTCGATCCAATCCCATTACCTGCCTTAGGGCACTGGGCAGCGGGCACAACAACGGGAAGGCGTCAGTTGCACAAGCCCGAACGCGACAGGCGCCACGAGGGAGAGCGAGTGAGTCGAATTATAGTGCCTACATGCAATACTACGTGGGTGGGCGTTGGTGGGGGAATACGAATTGCATTGGTATAACAAACCCCCTTTAATCGACTAAGGATCCGACTACGTTACGGTGTCTTGTCCGCGTTGGGCAGGTTGCTGCCGTTCCCCAGACCACCCGAGAAATTGAACGGAGAAGAAAAAAAAAAAAAAAGAGTCAACGGGGAAACCTTGGAATCGGGAATCGGGCGATTCAACTGGGAAGGAAACAAGTTAGATCGGACCAGGGAAAGATAATGACCATCGCCGCTGACTGAACAGAAGATTAAACCTTTGCCATCAGGCTGCGACCAAAGATCCAAATTAAATGCGATTCTGTCTCGTCCTCCGGAATTGCTTGATGAAGTGAAATGCGTATGCGGGAAAACCGTGGAGTCGCATGCAAGGCCCCCCTCTTCCCCTGGCACGGCGATATTTTGGCTTGCAGGTCGCTCCCTGCTAGCGTACCTTCGGTCAATGCTCGCTCCATCAGCTCCTGGCCAATCACGCCTGCGAATCTCGCCTGCTCCATCAACACATTGCTCCTGAAAACGAGGGAAGGACCTTGGTGGGCAGATGTGGGTGAAATCGGTTGAAATGTGAAATGTGAAAGATGAAAATTCAAAATTGTGAAATTCAGCCGGGGAGTTGCAAGATCCCGAGAGACTTGAAAACTCAAGAGCTGGAGTTATCAAGAGAAGAAAAACAAAACAAATGAGACCGTTGAACGCGTTCCGCAACCTCCACTTGAAAGCCGTCCATCGTCCAACTGCTAAAGGTCGAAACCGGGATAGGGGTTAGGTACCTGACTGTAAAATATGTGTATGTAAGGTACTGTACGAACGCATCTGCTGCGTGTCTTGGAATTTCTGGCCCGTAGCCCCCATCGCCCGATGCACGCACGGCAAGAGGTCCCGACTCGTTCCTGGGGGTCTGGCGTGCGCCGCCGTTGCCCTGTCTCGACTAGCCCGCTGCATGCCCAGTGGTCTGTCGCCTTCTCCCAGTGCCAGTGAACGGGGAGAGAGACAAAACCTCCATCTTTACCTTGTACACACACCAACATTCTTTCTTTTTGTGTGTGTGTGTGTGTGGTTGTGTTGCCCCCATCCCGATCCCAAATCCACAGCACCGACCGACCGACGCTCAATTCGAGACTACGCCTTCGTTGAAATCCATCTGTTGAAATCGTTGAACACCCGTCCCACCACTCCATTCCTACTTCCGCGTCAGGTACCTTACCCCCTTCACCCTACCTTCGCCCTTCCGTGCCTCACGTCGTCCCGAAACGCCCCTTCTCTTCGATTCCCTCGCGACCTTCTTCTTCGACCCTACCTGATCTCTGGACTTCTTTTTTTTATTTTTGTTCGCAACGTCCAGAATCTGCTCACCACGACCGTCTCGTGCTGTCTCATTATTTTCGTCCTTTTCGGCCGACTCCTTTTTGCGCTCCCGTGTGCATCTCGCTTCCAGGCTCGCAATTTGTCCTTAACGCAGAAACGCCAGACACCGCACCAGATCACACCAACACCCAAAGCTCCAGCCTGCTCGGACTTCATTTCTCACTTCACCAACGCAAACGACCGTCTTGCCCTCCCAATGTCCCAACGATTCCAGTAGGGGCCGAATCCGCACGTGTCAGTAATTGGCAGTGCCCACCTCTCATCTTTTCCGTATCCTGCGACTTCAAAAGAGTCGTAACCGGGCTTGAGACCGCAAGCCAAGACACAAGTTCACGGTGAAAGTGGGCTTCTTTTTGGGAGACGGCCTACGAGACCTACCCCTTCCCTTGGCCGCAGGCGTCCTTTGATTCTGTAGTGTGTCACCATTCACTCTGGGTTTTTGTACCACACACCATTTTGTCTCTGCAAAACGGCACCCCATTCGTTTCTGCCATATTGCTCATAGGTAAGCGTGAGCCTCCCCTGGCAAACAGCCTCTCCCGTCATGGTTTTCGCTGTTTCGTTTTGTCACGATATCCTCGTCTGACTGGAAATGGTTTAGGGAGACTCAAATCCGAATTCATACAATACTCTCGTTCAACAAAACAATTTCCTTACCACGTATTGCTGCACATCCTCGGGCAGCTCTCATCTCCGAGACCACAGCAAGAGCTGTGCGATCTTGACACAACCATATCCAAATTCCACCATGGCAGCACTTGTGCAAGGTTATCCCCAACAGTCTGGTACCGTTACGATGCTCCAGACACGACCGTCTTCATCGTCGGCCATGTTACCGACGGTTCCGGTCCAGTCAAGTGCACAGTACGTTCAGGGTGGAGCTCGACGAAGTAGTATCCACGGCCTGCCAGATGGAGCTGCCGCTCCTGTGGTGTACCGTGGCGGTTCGGCACCCGTCCAGCCATATGCTTTTACCAGCACGCCCAGTCTTAATCCGACGACACAATGGCAGAAGATGAGGTCACACCGAACATCTTCATCACCAGCAATCCCCACCATACAGACTCTCGACTATTTACAGCCCGCCGTGTCCCGTCCTCGGTACACAGCCAGCGCGTCCATGACGAACCTGCCTAGCAGTGCTGCTATCAGCCTGACAGGTGCTGGTGCCCGAGATGATTTGGCTCTCCAAGTTTCAGGATCGCGGAGACCCGCAGCACACACATCGGCGGGGCAACCCCGAGTGGCGCCGGAGAGATACAGACGGACCGCCTTGCGAAGTTCTGACTCGGGACATCAGCCACAAGGGGCAGCATCGGGCCAGGAGACGGCAGCTGCTGGTCACACGAGCAATGCCCGAAATCGCCAAGATCAAAAAACTATGATGCTGCGCAGCCCACAAGCCTTGCAGATAAATCGGCCGAATAGCTTTGTAGGTGCGGTGACGGGGTCGGCGATCGATGACATCGGCCACGGCCAGGCACCGGGGGAAACCCAAAGGGCTCGCAGACGCAGCATGCCTGCATTGGATTCTGCCGGTTTTTCCATGCCCCTGACCCCGCCCGAGCTTAAGAGGCCGGAGGAATCGAGCCGCCTCGAACCATCGGCGGCCGCCAAGGGTGCCGTCAAAGATAACAAAAATGTCAAAACTGGAAAAAGCAACAATAGCTTGGCAGTTGACAAGAAGAACTCTGCCACCGATTCCCGGGTGGGTAGCTCTGACAGCCGCTCTTCAGGTCGCAGCAGCGCCGCCAGCAGCGCTTCGCAACCATCCTCTGTAAGTGATCTTCCCACATTGACCAATCACATGTAATGATCGCCCGGTTAGCCCAGAGCTGAACCAACTAACGCAATCTTCTTCCCGTCGCTTTAGTCCACCAACCGCGCCCCGAATGTGTCCGACCCCACTGGAAACCCCGCTTCCCCTTCATCGTCCTCTGATCAAGCCGGCAACAGCCAAGATACCCCCCGACTGGTCAGCATTCCTCCACGGAGCTCGTCGTCCGATGCTGTGAGCGCGAAGCGGGTCGTCAATCCGTCTCCTCTCTCCAAGGCAATGGGTTCGGAGGCTGAGAACCGCTTGCCTGCCGACGCTGCAGACACGTCGATCAATGAAGTCGTGAAGACTTCGTCGCTTCGTGTCGAGAGTCCGGCCGTCAGGCAGCTGTCTGCAATTAACGAGAAAGGAGGCCGCCCAAAGAACAAGACATCAAGACTTCGACGAGCATTCTCATTTGGCAGTGCTGCAGAGTTCAGAAAAGCGGTTCATGCTAACAGCGAGGCTGCGGAACAATATGGAGCTGCGAAACTGCAGAAGGGTCGGGACCCCGAGGATGCTTACAACAAGGAGCAGGAGCGTATTGCTCAGCAGCAAGAGGCTGCTGGCATCGGCAGCAGCATCTACGCCGGAGGAAGGTTGTTCTCCGGATCGACTGATAACCTCTCTATTTCATCAACGGCATCGTCGGCATCGATTATGATTCGGAAGATGGGTCGTGGCATGAAGAAGGGTGGACGCTCTCTTGCCGGACTGTTCCGACCCAAGTCGATTACTGGTGTACCGGCCTCTGATGCAAAGCTCCCCGAGGCCATGGAGGCCACTGTCTCAATGGTCAATGTCGAAGCTGAGCGAGAACGCGTCAATGTCAACGCCGACCCCCGCTCACAGCCTGGTGGCGGTACCGGATATCCTCGCCTGGAGCGCAACTCGATTGACGCTGCAAGTGTTCCAGCGCTTGAGCCAGAACCCCGTGCCAGCACTGGAACCGATAGTTCTGCTAGGAAGAGTATTGTCGGTGGTGAGAGGGAGAGGGCTGAGGTGCTTGCCGCTGTCCGGAAAAAGGGTATCCTCAAGAAGAGTAAGTTTACTGTTGATGTTTCATCCATGTCGAAATATGGCTAATCCTGGCTGCCTAGAAGATCGCAGCCCATCTCCACGAGGCTCAGATAACAAAGGAGCCGGCTACGATTTGCCAGGCATTCCCCACGTCAGCGACTCGCCCACCTCCAGTGCCCCCAGCACGCCCCCCGACGAGAAGCAGGGACATCGACGCACCGGAACCGTCACTATCGGCAGTGAAGACTACTTTGTCACTGCCCTTCGCCTTAGACAGGACACTAAGAGTGCTCCTTCTACTCCCCAAGGAAGCCTCAAGCGTAACGCCACATTCAGCCCCCGAATCATCACTTTTGAGACCTGGCCCAGCCAAGAGTACGATCGTCGCGGTGAGATAGCAACTTGCAACCGATTGACCCCCATGCTGGCTCAGCAAATCAAGGAGGAGCTGAACACCTTCAAGATGGTAGGACATTATGATCAATAAGCATGCCACTCTGATGCTGACAATGTGCCAACAGGAAATGGAGGTTCACGAGAATTCGAAGATCTATACTCACTTCTTCTGATTATCAAAACGATGGTACTTCAAGTACACATCTCTCAGCTCGTTACCGTTTTCTACCGGGGCGTCGAGGGCCCCGTCATGTATTTGACCAGGATTTCTACATTTTCTGCGGCGTTCAGGGGCAGCATAGTAAGGTGTCATGGCGTTTTTACTTTTTATTCTTTCATCCATTGATCTTTACACACTTTGTTTTTGCGTCTAGAAATCTGGCACAGCAGCACAGCGAAATCTAATTACGGGGAGAGTGGTCGGTCCTCTCTTTCTATTTTCTTTACTATTTTTATTTTCTTCCTCTGTTTCTTTTTATCACTTGAAGGGCTTCGTCTACCACCATCTGAAGCCCAATAGTCGAAAAGTCTATGAGTACCACGCGATCTGTCTGGTATCACGACGAAGCGAATGTATATCTCTCGAACTTACGACTAGCTGAAGGAATATCTACCTCGTAGACAGCATCCACGAAAGCAACGGTTTGGTGGGGGTGGTCGTCCTGGTAATTATGAGGCTGACTGAGGAGGTTTTGTTTATATTTTTTTGGTGGGTGAAGACAAAGAGAGAAAGACGCAACGAATTGGAATGGGAATAAAAGAGAGATGCGGAGACGAGAGGCAGGCGGAAAGAGAGAGAATACACGAAGAGGAAATGGAAACCAACTACAACATACATACATCCATACACACGCGAGATTAAACGCAACACTGCTGCTTGTGATAGCGTTTGGTTTGTTTTGAGTCGGTGGGTTTTGGGGTATTTTATTTTACACACAAGCAAACTTTGCAGTATACAAAATTGATATTTTAAAGCAATTTTTTTTGCTTTTGATTCTGTTTGTTTTTGAGGGAGCGAGCGAGCAAGAGGGAGAAAGTGGTGTTCAGGAGAGGTAAGGAGAGGAAATGAGTGGAAACGGGGGGGATGATTATTTGAGGACAAGTTTTTTGGTCTGTTTGTTTGTTGTAATTGTGTTTGAGTCTTTTTGGTGCATTTCATGTCTCTCTAGTTTGATTTGTATCTGGCACGGAAGAAGGAATTGAGAGGGAAAAAAAAAAAGGAAGTTGGTAGAAACATAGCGAATTACAACATGTATAGTACATGCTGCAATGGTTGTAAGGAGGTATTTACATGGGACCTTGGTTTGGAAGTCTGATGATACGGGTACATTTAGCATGCTTTATTAGGTGGTCTGCTTGAACACATTTGGTTATGAAACCAACACACACACAAAACGTGGATCCGTGAAGTTGAACTGTCTTGTCCAATGGAATGGAACTTTGGTGGGATTCCATGTCTATTTCTTTTTGCAAGGATTTTTCTGGTGCTTTCTATTATGTACAGATGTAACGGCTTTGCATTGGGCTTTGCATTAGTTCTTATAGGATGTTTAGCATAGTATACTAGTATAGTGCGGGTGTTAGCGTTTTTTTTGTTTAGAGCGGTTTTTCTTCGTGTTCAAAGAGAGGAGTAAACTATAGTTGTACAGGGTGGGAGATTGGTGGTGGTGTTGGTGGTGTGTCGGGCTGGTGTCTGACTGGTTGGAGGAGTTGAAAGTAAGTGCCCAGGCCGTGGTGGTGGTGGTAGTGGTGGTGGTGTGTTGGTGGAATGACGCGCAGCAGCTGGAACCTATGGTACGGGATGTCACCAGATGATGCAGTTTGTTATATATGTAGCGTATGTTGATGATGAAAATACTACTTTGCTAGGTTGGATGAGGGAATCCGAGAGTTTGGGGTCGTATATGATGTGCGTGGGGGGGTTTTTTGTGGTGTGAGTGGTGTTGAAGAGACACGGCAGGTAGGTATTCTATTTACACTATGGATAATGGAAGATCGGAGAGAGAAAATGTTATGGATGATGAAATGGAGGGGGCTTTTTTATTATTACATTTTCTTTTTACAGCCATTTCATATTGGTATTACGGTGTTACACGATAAAATACGAAACAGAATCAAAAACAAAAACAAAAAAAATTGTTCCGAATACGAGATCTACTCCACTGGGCTCGCTCGTGGCAAGGTTTATGATTCTCTCGACGGGAGTCTGGAGAATGAAGGCTTGCGAAATGGAGTCGTTGCGTAGTTGTCCCCGACCTTTCTGTGGGGTGACGTGATGAAAGGATGGTGCAGAGCGGAATTGATGGATACGATGCAACGGATAACAGTGTCGATTCGGTGCGTGGGGTAGCACTGTGTTCCTCACCCCTGCCCCTGGGAAATGTGTGGGCGGGGCATTTACATTAGACGAGAAAACCAATCAGATGAAAGTCCTCAAAGGACGTTAGCGGAATGGGACAAAAGGCTTGGCGTCAGCCTTGTTCGGAAGGCTGCCGACCTTTTTTTTTTTTTTGTGGCTACTTACAACAATTCGATTTGCTAACGGTAGGTATTCAACGGACGGGATTTATTTTCTGGCGCGCGCAAAGGGACTCTAACAGTAACGACGTAAAACTGGCATCGGGATTGATCGCCAGGTTCCGCGCGTCTACGCGGGCGGTGACTGGTTCAATATTTGGTAGTGGGAGGGGGTTCGTTTATTACTCGACTGCTACGACGACGATACAGACGATGGCCTCTGAGACGGCACCGACGGCGATCGATGCGGCGCCCACGCCTAGGAAGAAGTTGCACGGACGGGCATTTTATGAGAGTATCGGATCGCCAAAGTACATCCTTGCGCCTATGGTTGATCAGTCAGAATTTGTAAGGCATCCTCAAATGGCAAGAGAGCTGGAGTCAACGGAAGCTGATGTGGTTGCGATCCCTAGGCATGGCGAATGTTATCGCGATCCTTCATGCCCGAATCCGAGCGCAGAGCCATTCTTGCATACACTCCCATGTTCCACGCCCGTCTCTATAGCGAAACCCACAAATACCGAGACCAGCACTTCCAAGCGACGAAACCAGGCGAACCCAGCACCCCGTGGCTCGACGGTAATCCGACCATTGACCGACCGCTCTTCGTACAGTTTTGCGCCAACGATCCTCAACACTTACTGAATGCTGCAAAGCTGGTCGCTCCCTACTGCGACGCCATAGACCTCAACCTCGGTTGCCCACAGGGTATTGCGAAGAAGGGGCATTATGGATCATTCTTGCAGGAGGATCAGGATCTTATATACAGATTGATCAATACCCTCCACTTGAACCTCGACATTCCGGTTACGGCCAAGATCAGAATTCTCGATACGAAGGAGGCAACCCTTAAATACGCGCAAAACGTTCTCGCAGCGGGTGCAAGCATTCTTACAGTCCACGGGAGGAGGAGAGAACAAAAGGGACATTTGACTGGCTTAGCAGAGTGGCAGATGATTCGATTCCTACGCGAGAGCCTCCCCAAGGAAACGGTCATCTTCGCCAACGGCAATATCCTCGAGCATGGCGACATTGAGAAGTGCCTTGAAGCAACAGGAGCAGACGGCGTCATGTCGGCAGAAGGCAACCTCAGCAACCCTGGTATCTTTGCGCCAGATCCGCCACTCGACGACCCAACGCCAGAATTTTGGAGAGGGAAAGACGGCAAGGGGGGATGGAGAGTCGACGCAGTGTTCAGGAGATATCTGGACATTTTATATCAATACGTCCACAACAGGACACCACCAAGCAGGAAGCCCCTCTTCGTCCCGGGGATGGATACAGCCTGGTTGGATGAGTCAGCCACTTTCGAAGAAAAGAAATACGACGGTGCAGCAAAACGGAAAGCAGGCACCGAACTGAATCCCAACTACTCCGCCTTGCAGGGCCACATGTTCCACATGCTACGACACTTCGTGACCAAGCACCACGACGTGCGGAACGCTCTTGCGAAAGCCCGATCCCAGGATATTGACCAGTTCGAGGTGATCCTTGAGATGGTAGAGAGGAAAGTGGCCGAAGGTATCTTGGAGTACGAGAAAACGGACGGAGCAAGCGTAGCTGACCCCGAGGGGGACGCAAAATTGAGAGAAAAAGTTGCGGATCAAGAGGCAAATGGAACTGAGACCTCTGCAGGCGTAATATTGCAATGCAGGAGGCCGTGGTGGGTTGTGCAGCCCATCATTAGGCCGCTGCCTAGCGAAGCGATGGCCAAGGGGGCTATTCAGCCTACCAAGAAGGAGAAGAAGCGGATGGCTGAAGAGCAGGAGCAGCAAAACGGAGCCAAGAAAGTAAAGAGTGAAGAGAAGGGTGTTGGGAATGGAAATAGGGTAAAGGAGGAGGAGAAGGAGGAGGCTGAGTTAGCCCAGGCTACCAATGAGCTGGTTGCTGGTTGAATGAATCTGCTGCAAGGCGATATGCTTGTGGCTTAGAGGCAATGCCGATGTTTATAGATGCATCATCTCACGATATAACGACCTATTTCTGCATGGAATATAAAGGATGATTCGCAAGCAATGATCTTGAGGTTTTCTTCTCTGAAAGATACCATGTTACGATCACTGGCTGCGTCAAGCGGCGTGAGTCTGAGTTGGCCATGGCTAATGTACGACAACAACATTCTAATAGTCGGCCAAATACAAGACCGTTGCCTTTCCTCATGCTTGAAGAAATGTGGATCGAAGCTTCTACCTGGGGGCAAGCCGCCAGACCCCCAGACCTCGCTGCGCTCGAAGATCCGTATCTTCTTGATGGCTTCGTTTTTGTACTGAGATACTGCTCCTGAATTACTGGCCTTGCAATACTGGCTTCCGGGTTATTGTATCTTTGTGATGGTTCCCGGCCTGCCACCAGCACTGGTTACCTAGCCACCCACACAGGTTCTGGTACTAGCACTCTGCCTAGCTCCTACCCACATTGAAAGAAATTATAAATCTGAAGATTTTTCTTTACGCTTTAGGCCGTGGCTCAACAGTGGCTTACACTGCCAGGGTCCTACTACATGGCAATCCCCCGTCGAGAAACTCTGTCAATAGCTAACATAAAGGAAGAGAAGCACCTACCAGATTCTCCATTGCAAGCAATTTCCGAATCATGACATATTGGAGCGAAGCTCCAATTACCAAAGCTGTTCTTCATATGTTCAGCTTCTTCACATCGGTAACGTCGACATCAACAACAAGTTGGTCCACTCTCCCAAATACGGCATGCACCTATTCCGTTATTTGCTCGCCAGCCTACCTAATTCAACGTCATGCACGTGTGCCTCCAACGACCAGTGACTGAAGCCTTTAATTACCTGGTATGATGCATACTTGGCGTTCAGAGTCGAGATGGAGAGTCGGCAGTATCATGGATGCGGAGAATGGTGAGAAACCGAAAGTCTAGGAAGGGGGAAGGTTGCCAAAGATGACGAGACGCATGCCGCCGAACCTTTAATGACAGATGTGCTGTACATTATGTGTAAAGTATGATCGAAACATTCGAGTGAGAGAAGGAGATTTCCAAGCAGCAAACCACGAGCCATTTATCACTACTAGCATCGTAGCCTTCTCTACTCAGGTCTCGAAAACACCAACTGAGTACCATCCTGCAACACCAAGTAGCGCAGCTCGTAAATGAATACAGACTTGTCAACTAACAGTAGGAAACAGCGAAGCAAATACCCCGATCTCTTCCGACCTGGTCGCTGAGCTTGAGGCATACTGGGACGCAAAGAGGAAAGTAAACAGGGTTTCGCTGAGCTCTTCATTTGTGAACTCACGGATGAAAATGAATGGTTTCTAATGCCCGTCTCGCCCGCTGCGATTCTCTCCCGGTATCTGTCTGACTCAAACATGTGTAGAACTGTTGCTGCGACTGCTCAACCTCAAGAGGGGCCCCGGAGGCGTTGGCAAGGCTGAAAATGTCTTGTGCCGCCATGGTAGGGTGACGACTATCAAAAAAAGGTCAAAGACCAAAAAGACAAAGGGCTGGCTTCATCACCCAGTCGGTCATGGTGTTCTAGCTCTTAAAAGGAAGGAGTTGGTGCGTCTACAGGGCACCATTAGGAAGACACTATCTCTTGATACCGGTCTTGGACAGACCGAGCCTAATCTTTGCAGTTTTCCCTCAGTAATTCCAGTTTGTGTCGTGATAGCATATCATTTCTCACCCATCTGATCGGTCCAGATGTGTATAAGTTCCCGATTGGGCTTAGTCTCCGGGTCCATCATCCAGGAACGCCGCGACGGCGAGTGTCCGGAATTTTCGGAGCTCGACCTATCATCGGTGATCACGCTCTAGAGTAAAAGCCCGCCACATCAATAACTGTCTAGGCACCAGCTTGAAGTACCAACAGCATAGTTGTTGGTTCAGGTGTCTAGAAAGGGGGAGTGAGCGGTCAAGTTCAGGGTGAGATTTGAAATCTTGGATGTCTCACACTGTTTGGAGGGTTAGGGTTGTAACGTTCCTTGCTCTTTCAAGATACCCTCCTGAATCCGATTGGCCATAATCTAAAAACTCAATAATTCAAAGTTCAGACTGCTCCAGACATTATCCACAGTTCCAAGAATCTGGAAGATTCGCTCAAGTCCTCCCGGCAATTGTTCCTTCCTTTGATCTGTCTCGGGGTTCAAAATGGAAGCCCCCACAAACTGACAAGCGGCCCGGGTGGATCGAGATCGCGGAGACTAGTCCTCTTACGGCTAGCGCGTTTATGTGACAATGCTCGCTTTGGCCAACCGGTGGAATTCTCGGAGACCGTCTTGGGACCTCCTTCTCTCATCAGACGAAAAGTGGCACAGAAGTACTTGCCTTAGTAGACTGTGTAGGTGATCAAAATCCCACAAATATTAAACCCTCAGAGCATCTCTGTCCTCTTTTTGCAAAAAATGCGCCAGACTCTGCGGCGATCTTGTGGTGAATGCGCCAAGGCGAAGCAGAAATGCGACCTCCAGACCCCGCGTTGTTCCCGCTGCTTGAAGCGGAACTCACAGTGCAGTTATGCCAACGAGCCGTTGACCTTGACAGCGCCAAACAGTCCCCAGACGGCTGCTAGTGACTCTCCCGGTCCTGGACCGTTAACCACGTACAGAATCGGATCTCTAGACCCATTCGATTCATATCCGCAGACGAGACTTCCGAGAGAACGTGTCCAAAGACTCATACACAGCTTCCTCAACAAGATAGCATTCCAGTACTACCCTCTTGATCTCAACGCAACCTCAAACCCCTTTCTCATCTCTTGGTGGCCCCTTGCCTTGGGCGACCCCGTACTATTCCATGTCTCCCTTCAGACAGCATGTCTGGACGACGAGCTGCTGGCTCAGAAGGGGTTTCAGACGTCAGAGATCCTGATGGCAGACTCTGTGGCTTTGCTTCGGCGCAAAGTTGAGAACCCATTGTTAGCCATACAGGATGGGACGCTCAACTCTGTCATCACATTGGCTACCATTGAATATGGCAAGGGAAACTTTGAGGTCAGCAAAATGCACGTGGACGGCGTGAAGAAGTTGGTCGACATGAGAGGTGGCATCAACTCGGTAAGGCAAACCAGCCCCTTAACCGGAAGGATGGTCAGCTGGTGAGTTTTGCCCCCAAACATCAATGAATCATCGGATACTGATTATGGATATCAAAGGGTAACTATGCTTGTCAATGGCCATCCACAGTTCCAGACGCAAGACGACACGGGTATTGGGGATGGTATACCTCCCATACATGAATGGCAACTCGAGTGGACAGAGTTCGATGACGACCTTTATGAGATCAACAGCCTCGAAGTCGATCACGCAGTGAAGAACGTATTCACTCGACTCCGTACCGTGTTTCAGCGAGCTAGAAGGATACCCCTCCCGACGACCAACTGTCTCCACGATCTCACCTGTTTCGTTGTACATCGGCTGCTTCTCTCAGCTCCTGGTACGGAAGCCGCCCAACTATCTCCGATCACCGAGTGTATCCGTTACGCGATCATACTCTACATGCTTATCTCCCAAGGTCCAACATATTACTCTCATGCCGTCTTTATGGAATCGATTACGGCCCGCTTCATTGGCCATCTTGAGCGCTTTGAGTTAACGGGACGGCAGTTTGATTCGCTTGATGTTTGGCTCGTTTCGGTTGGAATGGTAGCATCTACTGGGACGCCTCGATACTCATTGTTCATGGACGGCGCACGGTTCCTCGCCACTTCACTACAACTGAGAAACTGGGAAGACATCTTTGTCCACATCAGGAGAGTTTTGTGGCTGGAGCTAGAGGGAGGCGAAGATCACTTCCGATCCTATTGGGACACTGTCCTTGGTATGGGAGATCCTTCAACGCCACCGCTGTCAGAGTGTTCCTCTCCTGTTGAGGGAAACAGCATTGCTGCGGGATTTCTGCTCAACCTGATGGCACCGGGAAGACCTGTTTCTGTCAGTTCAAACTATCAACGAAGACAGAGCATACTAGTTGGACCAGAGACCTAGGAGTCGGCATGTCTCAGTTACATCCAACGTCTACGTGGTAGCCGAATTCTAGACACCACCCTATGCAGTCCTTTTTAGACCTAACCGCGGTTAGGACTGGGCCATCTTCAACAGGGGCTAGAACCTAGGCTCTGGGTTGACGCGAAGGCCAGGAGAGAACGACGGACCCAGCAAGCACTTGAGGTTAGTGTCGTATAATGTACAGCAGCACAAACCATTCAAGGCAGGGAATCATTGTGAGTTAACATTGACAACAAAGGAGAGGTAGTTTTACTGACCAACAGGCCCAAGACAAGAAATCAAACTATCGACGATAGCTGCTATACGAATCTCTACGTTGTGTAGAGCAGGGTAATTGTGATACCAAAAGGTGGCTCGATCTAATGCTGGCGGCACACAATCTTTTTAGCTCGGTTAGTGCCAGATTGGGTAACATAGTCGGACAACTGACACCAGGGGAGGTCTTGCATGGTGTCATGCACATAAGGTTGAGTTGGCGTCCATCTGAAGCCATTTAGTCTTCCGATGACATAAACAGGGTACAAGACAACGAAAATGACTTGGTTCCATCTTTGTACCAATGGCATTACACGATCCGTCCTGAGGAGGCGGTTCGGCCCTCGAGGTTCTGACGCTCCTTCCTGCCTGAGCTCAGGACAGAACTTTATATATTAGGTCTAGCGAGCACCTTCCAACAGCCCCCAGACGGGAAACACTGGGCAATAGTCCAATGGTCTGGGGGCAACCACGCCAACCCCCCTCGCACTCGAGTGCGAGGTCCCCCGTTCGATTCCTCGGCCGACCCACGGAGTAAACGCACCGAATGCGTTTCGTACCCGGGCACCTTCACTACTGAACGATCGGCTGCGATCTGGTAGGGGAAGTTGCTCGGTTAGCTTTTGCCATTTTTGCATACAAATTATTATTTTTTACCCTTGGGGAATCGAGAGGATTCACTCCATAGAAAAGTCAGCATGGACAATGACTTCGGTGTATAAACAAGTAGAGTAAAATTGAAATGATATCTCGAACTACCATAAACCATAACCCATGACACCCAGAAGCTCCCGAGTTTTAAAATCATTCGTGACCAAATATCATCCATCCATCCAATCCCATTCAAAACGCCAAATATCCAGAACCTCATACCCACCACCCTTTTAAATCAACAGAAACACAACCAACCCCATAAAAACCGACACCAACAATCCCCTCTGGGCATCCGCCACTTTCCCTGCAGCACCGTTATTCCACAACATGACCGGTTTTCCCAGCTGCGAAGTCCCGTCAACACTGCAAACAGCTCCACATTGCCCATTGCCGTTCCCTTGACTCCCTCCATCCTTCTTCGCCTTGCTGTTCCGTATCATCTTACTGCCCTTCTCCTCCGTGGTGTTGTAGACAATCTCGAACCACTGCACCTGCAGGTAGGCGGCATCCCAGAGCGTCATGTTTCCGGTCCACTTCCCGCCGTCGCTCCAGCTGTTCAGGATGATGTTGCTCACGTCCTTGGGCGTCTGGAAGTCAATCTTGGCGACCTCGATATCGTTGACGTACCAGACGGTGTAGTGGGGCGTCCAGTCCAGCCGGTGGACCGCCCAGTCTGACCAGTTGAGGCCCGAAGGCATTGTCGAGTTCTTTGTCGCCTGCGGGACGACGTCGCCCGAGTCGGTGTAGGACGGCTGGTTGGTGTAGTGTATCAGATTGGGCGGATCCGAAGTTCGGATCTCCAGGTCTGATTCCTGCACTTTTGCCAGGGTCGAGGAGTCGCGGTAGGTGAACATGGCCGTTATTGCCCCCTTGGCGCCGATGGTGCGGGCCGACATGCGCATGGAGAGGAACTGGAATTTAGCAGAGGCTGATTCGATTTCTGCGGCCGTCTGGAAGGACTGCATCCGCTGGGTGCGTAAAGTCAAAAAGGTTGAGGGCGGGTTCGAGTTGGGTAAGGATTCGATGTAGACGTTGTTGGGCGAGTTCGTCATGTTTACTGTTGCGTCTTGACGGATTCCGCCCGAGTTGTTCCAGGAGCCCAGCATCCAGAAGTCTGTCCATGTTGAGGTGGTGAAGTAGTTGGATGTCATCTCTGCTGAGGCTGAGGATTGGTAGTCACGAATTGCAGGGGGCACGCCTGCGTATTGGGATAGAGAGCGGAAGTCGAAGAAGCGGTGTTCGGTGAAGAAGTGGGTGTCGTTTGTGGATTTGAGGAGGTAGCAGCCGCATTTGGAGTCGTCGGTTAGGGATTGGGCTTGGGAGAGTGATAGAGAGGAGAAGAAGAAGAGGAGGGAGATGGGTAATGATATGAGGGTCTTCATCTTGGCGATGAGATGAGAGAAGTTGAGGGCTGTATAGGTTGTAAACTAATCATGTATCCTATACTATTCAGATTGATTGTCTTGATACCAGAGGCCAGGAGAGGTAAAGGGGGAGACAAGCAGACAAGTGACGGCATGAGGCGGCACATGGGAATTGGGTTCAATAAATAACTGGGATGGGATTAGATAAACGAGACGCCAGAAGAATACAACGGCGGAGGGGGTAGCAGCCGCGGAACCAGGATAATGGAACGAGGGGTGGTCAAATGTTTTTCTTCGCTCCCGAGTAACATGCTACCATGCCCATCTGCTCGTTTACACGGTCCGCCGGCAAAGACCAAGAGTTTTAAAAAACGTGGGCATGGCCGTCTTCCATCCAACCTCGTTGTCGAATCTATTGGTCAATGCCATGAGGTGCAGCGACGATCCAGACCGACCGGAAACCCTGCCATGGTATCTGACGGGAGATATCAGGCACACTTTCGCAGGCTGGCGAATCAGTTCGAGTCCATACACAACGATAGTAGCGACCAGGCTCCAGGGATCAGCATTTTGCCATAAAAGGTTCTGCATGGCTGATAGTATATAGTTTATCCGGTTAAAGTTGTTACCAGACCGAGATCCTATTTCTGGACTTGTACAGAGTAGCATCGAGGGGTCTCCAATGTGACTGTAAGGATATTTACTTTTTCAAGATACCGGGATACAGCCCTGAAGATGAGACAAGTCAAAAGTGGTTATAAAGAAGACTGGCACCTTGTCATGTCGATGACTTCCTCATTGGCAAACGGAATGGAACAATGACAAAAGGAATTCTTCGAGAACACGTATGCTTGAATTACGTATATTCTAATATCTCTGAGACGAGCCTAAGTCTTTTCCAGGTTTGTTCAAGATGGTGCAATTGGGAAGTTGAGGCAATTCCCGGATTTGTGGTGATCTGGCTTCGGGTAGCTGCAGTGTTCGGTGGATTCCACAAATTGATATTGGGGATTTTTGGTTTGACTACCAAAGCAATAACGATGAGACGAAGCATAATTTATTTCCAAGAATCCCCCAAGCAAATCCACTTTATTCGATGAGGAAAGAGAACGTCGCTGAAGTGAGGATTAAGCTTTGGTGATCCTTGGCAACGTTGCTTAGCCATCAAGCAAGTCGATGAACTGCTCGCTTTATAGCTATACCGCTTAATTGCAACAACAAAGATCATCGGTTATTTGCATCTCAAATCGGAGCTCGCACCGGTTGCGCACCGACTGCAGCTGCTCCACACCAAACCAAAGTCGCAGCAAAGACATCATCAACCTACCTGCCGCCGTTTTTCTGTGCCGTGCGGCCTTTTTCGTACTTTTCTTCGCGGCGGGCTATAAATTTGTGGCAAAACATCGCGTTGCCCCTACAAACTGACAATTTACCCTGTCAACTCTGCCGCAATCTTTCATCATGTCGACTCCGACCGAGAGCGAGAAAGCCGCGATTGCGCCAGAAGTTGAGCGCAGGGACGAAGCTCAAGAAGCGGTCAAGAAGGAGGCCTCAGAAACTGTAGAGAAAGACGCGACCAAGGAAACCGAAGCCGAATCTCAATCTCCAGATGGAGACGAGCAGGAAGATGCACCATCACCAACCCCATCAAACGACTCTTCCGAAGACGAAGAAGGCGAGGTCTCCGACACAGAAGACGCGAGCGCCGCACCGCCATTACCAAATGAGCTTCTCCCAGATACCAACGGCGCGCCACCTCTCCCATCCGAACCTCTCCCTTCTGCGACTGAACAACAACAACAAAGAGAACAACCAGAAGACGACGGCTGGGACTGCCATTGGAACCCAAACGACAGCTCCTGGTGGTTCTACAACCGATTCACAGGCGTATGGCAAAAAGAAAACCCACGAATGCAAACCACTGCGACTCAAACTCCCGCAGCTCCTGCCGCACCATTACCCCCCAACACAGACAAGACATCAATATCAGACCCGACCTCCCTAGCAGGAGGCTACAACCCGGCAATCCACGGCTCATACGACGAAAACGCATGGTACGCCAAGAATGCACGCGCCCTGGCCGAACAATCTGCACCACAGGTTCTAGACCCGGCTGTAGCAGCGGCCATGCTGGCGCAGTCTCAAGGTCAAGGAGGAGGAGCAGGAGGAGCGGAATACGCCACGGGAGGATACTTTAATCGGTTCACGGGGCAGTGGCAGATGCCTGAGCAAGGAGTGGAGAAGCACAGCGACGAGGCAAAGAGCAGGAGGCAGATGGCTGCGTTCTTTGACGTTGATGCTGCGGCGAATAATATGCATGATGGGAGGAGTTTGAAGGCTGAGAGGTCGGGGAAGAAGCCGACCAAGAAGGAGCTGAAGGAATTTAAGGAGAAGAGGAGGCAGAAGAAGGAGGAGAGGAGGAGGGCTTGGTTGAAGGATTAGACTTTTTATCAATCAAGTAAGAGGGATAATGGGGATCGGAAGGGGAGGGAGGTGTACAGTTCCTGATGTTTTTGTGGAGTTGAAGGGCGGCTTTTTTTTTATTTTATCAAAGCATTTTCAAGGATATTTAAACTGGACAAATCATGGAGTATGGATGGAATGGGGGTGGCGGTAAATGGTTCTTGTAAACTTGCATAAACCAAACACACACAAGAACATAAATGGCGTTGTGCTCTTTTTTATTTTTTTACAGAAAGCAAGAAAGACTTTTGCGTATGTTATTTGTATCATAGTTTTAGGCTACACAAAGTTTTCAATAAGGAAGGGGACAGAAAGGCCATTTGATGATACGCCAGCGCAAAATACTGACAAATGGAGGTTCAGGTAGTGTTAGTTTTTGTATGTGCAAGCCAAGCAAATAAGTTATTGTATTGTATTGTAATTGTCGTTTTCTACTGCTACTTGCTACATTCAACTTTTACTCACCATCTTGTTCCTTCTCATCCTCCTCGTCCTCACTATCATCCAACGACATATCAATCTGTACACTGCCCTCGCTGTCGCTATCATCGTCTTCTTCCTCGTCCTTCTTCTCTTCAACAACGGCAACCTTCTTTTCCAGAGTAGTAGTCTTCTTCTTCTTCTTCTCCACAACAGTCTTGGTGTCCACCCGCTTAGCAGCAGGCTCCTTCTTCGCCTCGGCGGCGGCCTCGAAGGTCTCGCTTTTCCTCTTCAGGGCGACTGCTGCCCTCGTCTCTCTGGGGGTCATCGTGGTGGTGATTTCTTCTTCTTTTTCAATGTGAACAGAAGTAACCTCGAAAGCATTTGCTGTTTTTTCTGCTACTCGTGCCGGCTGCTCGTCGAGTTCCATCTCAAGAGGCTTGACGTCTCCCCAGCCACTTGTAACCTTGTTCTTCTTCTTCTCTTGGAGAATTACTTCTTGGTCACTATCAAGAGCCATTTCCTCCTCGTCGTGTTCCTTTGTGCTGTTGTGACCGTTTGATAACAAGAGTTGTTCGAGACCGGAAGTGGGATCCCACTCGTCGCCTACTTGTTTCTGCTGGGCTTTGATCAAGTTACTGCGAACGAGTTCTACGTCCTTGTCTCTTCCGTATTGGCGGACAAGGAAGGGAAGGATGGAAGGGTAGTAGCGGCCTCTGCTGTCCTTGTAGGGGTGCAGACAGCTGGACAGCATTGCGGACTTGGAGTTTGAGAGGATCGCGGTTCTGTCCAAGAGGCCGCGGAGTTCGGGGGAGAGGTGGGATTGCGGGAGGTGAGAGAGGAAAAGGGGGAGGAGGGACCAAGCTGCGGATACGTGGGAGGTAGGGAGAAGAGGGAAAGGCGAGGTTGTTTTGTCTTGAGGAGCGGATAAGAAGGCGTCTGCGTTTCCTGTTGTGGTTGACTTGGCGGGTTGAGGAGCGGAGGTTTCGGGTGTGATGTGTCCTGCCGCGAGGAGGATGTCGTTGCAGACTGAGTGAATTAGGGGGTTGAGTGAGTCTACCGTCAGACGGGGGAGGGTAGGGCCTGAGAGGAGGAGCAAAGGGTTGAAGAGGGTGTATGCCGTTTCGCGGATTGAAGGGGAGGAAGCCAAAACTCGAACGGCTTGGTCGATGATGTCTGTTGCTAGTGGGAGGGCGGAGTCGGAAAGCCGGCGTACGAGGGAGGTGTGAAGGCGGAGAACGGCAGAGTGGATTGAGGGGAGGGAAGTCCAGAGTTCTGATTTCTCGTCACGGCTTATGGCGGGGTTGGTTGGGATTGAGTCTTCCGGGGAGCTGGCGGAAGGTGGGGTGATGAGGGTGAGGCGGGAGGTTAGGTCGAGAAGCTCGCCGACGGGGACGGTGACGGGGGCTTTTGTGGGGTTGTCGAGGTAAGAGGCTAGGAAGTCTAGGAGGCCGGAGAGACGCTCTGAGCCGGCTTGAACTCCTGACCAGGAAGGGAATTCATCGGGCGAGTCACCGCCCCCGGTGGGAACGCCGTCGGTACGGGATTGTTGGGGTCTGTAGCCCGTGGTTGATTCCCAGGACTCGACTACGGCGCGAAAGATTTGGTCGGCAGTTGCTTGAGAGTCAAGAATGGCGGCCTTGATGGATTTGGCCCACTCGTCACTGCTTCCATTCTTGGGGGCTGTGTAGGACAGAAGGATGAAGAGTTGGCGAGAGCTCTCGCGCAAGCTTTGAGGGACGACCAGAGACTCGGAAGAGGTCGGGGCGATATATGCTCTCAAGGCGGTCCTGGTCTGGGTTGCAAAAGGTCGAAGGGTGGTAGGATACAAAACCACCAGTTTCGAGAGGGAAGAGGCAACAGTCTCAATTACAGATGCAGGCGTCTTGGGTGGTTGTCCTGATGCCGAAGGCTTGATGAGCTGGAGGCAAGCCGTGACGAAACTCGGGAGTGTGGGGGTGGCCATCTCTCTGATCAGAGTCTGATATCCCTGGAGAAGCATGTAAATCTTGGTGAGAGCAACGATGGCCAGCTCCTTGGTGGCAAGGGGATCATTTTTCTGGACGATGGCAATGAGCCCCCTGATCCAAGGCTCGGCTGTTCTTAAACTCTCCCATCCTCCAACATCTACAACAGCCTTGACCAAGCAGACGGCAGCAAAGCGGCCAGATGCACTCTTTCCGGTCAACAAAGTTGTGATGTGTGTCCTCAACTTGTGAACAAGCACGGGAACCTCAGACCCCTTATCCTTTCCCTTTCCTGCATCTGGTGAAGCTGAGAGTGGTGCGCCACAGCGAAGAACATGGCTGACGAGTAGTGGGCAAAGGCGGGGGAGGTCATCAACCGGTGTTGAAGTCAATCGACGACAAAGAACCCGCAAATCGGGAGATGCCGCTGCGGGAGTTGCCATATCGAATCGTCTGATGTGTGATGTGCTCCTTGCTTATACAAGTTGGAGATGCTGCATGAACAGTTGGAGGCGATGATAAACCAGAGGGTGATGTTTATGGATCAAATCTCAAATACAGCCAATCAGGCAGTGAATTGGTTCAAGAACAAGTGGGATTTACAGTCCGGAGCAATTGATCGTCTTAAACTAAAAAGTTGTTGTGATTCAATCCTCAACCGTCACCACTCAAGAAAGACAAAAAATAAAAAAAAGAGTAAATCCATATCTTATCGTCCATCCGCCAAGCCTGTCCCTCCAGCCTAGCGAGATGCTGCAGAACCCACTTTTGCGGCAGCTCAACCCCTGTAAGCCCGCATATTCAAGAAACCAGCGAATCCCTGTGCGCCGTTGGGTGCTATTCCTGTACCTGAAAGGACCCGACATCATCACCGCGAGATTTTGGATTTACCTCGACGGGGGCTATTCGTACCTTACCTATTAGCCAGCTTATTGACTTCATTAGTGCCCTCCCTTTCCCGACAACAAGAACTCTTTGGTTGGACCCTGAATTCTGTTTCTGTTTTTTTCTTTCTTGCCCACCTATGCTCTGTTCGAACAAGTCATCGTAGTGCGAGTCGGCTTGCAGAACTGCCAACATGGTAAATGATACATGCATCCTTCATACATAGGTAGCACTGAACACTGACATCTGCAGCCCGACCCTGTTAAAGCTGCCAACTACATCCAACAGCTCAATGAAGCCCGTTGCGACGATAATTGGGATGCCGTCCCCGAGCTGATTCGCAAGGTGCGAAAGCATGCTCCCGAGCGAGCCTGTATGTCACTGCTTTCCCCCTATTCGTCCGTTAAGACGGTGAATACTCACCCTTCCGTCTCCTCCCCAACCAGGCTTCGCCCAAACCGCGACAACAGAACACTCAATTACCAAAGCGTCGGTAAAGCGTCCTTCTTCCTCCGCTGCCCCTGATACGAGCGACGCTGCGTCCTCCTCGCTCGAAGCAGCTACCCACCTCCCAACCCTCCTCTCCGTCATCGAAGCCGAGACCTCCCACCCCGAAGATCAGTACCAAGCCCGTGTCTGTGTTGGCTGGTTACACTGGGTTCTGCGTGAATATTCTCTCGCCCTCGAGCGTCTCCCCCGAACCTTCGAAGCCGAATACCCCGACCACGCCGACGAGGTCGACAAACTCTCAGAATGGACCAAAGTATGCGCCCTCAAGGCCGCCTACCTACGCGCCAACTGTATGGCGCGCCAACATGAACGAGCTGGCGCCTTGGAAGCCTTCGAGGCCGCTCTCCCCAGCCTTAACAGTGTGTGGATTGCCGGACCATCAAGACCACAAGTACGGTATTGGGCTGAGCTGTTTTTGACAGAGTATTGCATGCTGGCTAGCACTGCGACCAAGCAAGGGGAGAAGTCGCTGCAACAAGAGGACTGCCTGTCTGGCTTCCGCACCTGGGCTAAGTACTGGGCGGGGAGCAAGAACACGGCAGTGCAAGCGGTTGTTGGAGGATATGGTTTTCGCGGATCGGTGCCTAGAAGGCAGGTGTGGTCCGAGTATTACCAGGCCTTGTCGGAGATTTTGCAGACGGACTTGCCTTATCCCACCGGGAACGCCGCGGTTGCCAATGGAGAGACGAGTGCAAGGGCACAGCTGAGGGCAGAGTTGAAGAAGGTGGAGATTATTTATCAGGGATTGTTGTATAGCGAGACCAAGTTCCCCAGGGCTGATGAGCAGAGGGCTGAGGTGGAACGGTTCGTCAACATGGCTATGCGCAATTGGGCGATATTGAATGGGAGAGGGTGGAAGGAGTATGACTTGGGGACTGGTGGGAGGGATGCGCTGAGCAGGGGAACCCTGGAGATGCTGTATGGCGCGGCGACGAAAACATATCACTCGACATCGATTTTACGGCATTTGTTTACGGTTCACCTTGCGTTGGCCGAGTTTGAGTTGGCTTTCATGTCGTTTGACAGCTGGTTTGAGCTGGTCAAAAAGGGCAAAGCGAGAGTGGAGAAGACTGGCCATGACGAGCCTGCGCTTGATAGTAATGCGATTATGCTCGAGACTATTTCGGCATGTATCGCGGCGCTTTGTCGGTATGGAGGAAGGGAGGCTGCAGAGAAGGCACATAAACTGGGTGAAGAGCTTGAGAAGCTGACCGTGAAATATGGGCGAACCGACTCGAATGGTTTAGATCATCGGAGCGCAGTCCCCCTTAATATTTTGGCATTGGCCTGGCAGTCAGTTGGTCTAGCAAACGCGCAATGGGCTCGGACAACGTTTGACGCTGAGTCTCGATCCTCGATCCAGGAAAAGGCTATCAAATGTCTGCGACGGTCATTGTCTCCCGAATTTGGCAATGTTGTGGATGTCAAGGGTGTCTTTGCTCTCGGTGTATTATATGCCGAGCAACGCAAACTGCCTATTGCCGTCGAGCTGGTCAAGATGGCCCTATTGGCTGACAAGGCTGTTAAGGAGCACGAGGAACTTCATAACGGGCCTTACTGGAGGGAAAGGTCACTCATTCCGCTCTGGCATCTTTTGGCGCTGATGCTTAGTGCTCGGCAAGAATATGTTATGGCGGCGCGGGCATGTGAGGGTGCCATTGAGCAGTTTAAGGACCCTGTTGTCTTGTTCGGAACTAGGAGTCTAAATGGGGGGTTCCGCAGTGAGCACCTCAATGAGGTTGCTACCGAAAAAACCAGTGGCGATGGGATCGTCGATGAGATGGACGATTACGAAAAGGAGAGCATCCTAGAAATTAAGATGACCCAGCTCGCCATACTGGAGCTTGTTGAAGGTCCAGCGGTAGCCGTCAACGCCAGCACCGAGCTGCTTACTCTGTTCCCTAGGTTATATGGGGACCTTGAGCAAAAGCTTGAGCTTTCCAAAGCTGAGCCTCCGAAAACGACGGCCACGGTGCGTAGCGTCAGAGGTAGTGTCTTTGGCGGGAAATCCGTCCGTCACAGGCAGAGTGTCGGCAATAACGAGAAATCAGCATCGAGGCCACAAACGATGCAGAGCGTTGCTACTACCACTCTCACCCAGCAGACTACACATGAAGAACCAAACTCGAGCCGGAGATCTTTCACCTCCTCCGACCTTAAGGGGCGGAGCAGAAACAGTCTTCGCAAGAGGGATAGGAGCGGTAGTCGGGCGCGTGCTATCAGCAGCAGTGGTCCACCAGTCCCTCCGATAGACGCAGACAAGTTTCTGGTGTCGTTTGAGGAGCACGGTATTAGGCAAAATTTCAGCTCTACTGCCAGGAGTATTTCCGCTTCCCGTGCCGCGCCGCCATCCTCACAACAACAGACTATCCCTCTACGCCATGCTGCGTCTCAGGGGTCATCCCTAGCTAAGAACTCTGACGCAGCAGCGACTAAAAAGATTGAAGCCTTTTCGCCTTTACTGCCGTATGTGAATTTCCCACAGGAGCATAGCAAGCGCAAAAGGAAGAGCATTCTGGTCAAGGTGTGGCTTACTATTGCTGGTTTCTACCGTCGGGCGGGGTTGTTGGAGGACGCGCAAAAGGCTATTGCTGAGGCGCAGTTGATTGTGCAGAGTTTGGAGAGTAGTATCTCTGATGCCGCGCCTGGGTCTCAGAGTTTGAGTGTTAGAGTGGCGGGATGGGGGATGGATAAGAGCGTGGAGCAGATTCTGGCAGATGTTTGGGCCGAGGTATGTTATTGCCGTCTTTTCTTACCTTGAATGAATTTTTGCTTACTGTTTGTTGCAGAAAGGAAACCTGTCCCTGGCTCGCAGGAGACCATACCAAGCTCGTGCGGATTTCGAGACGGCTCTTACTCACTTCCCAGATCATCCAGTCGCCATCGTGGGATTATCCAACATCCTCCTGGATATCTACACCGAGAAATTGCTCCCACCACCTGCCGTGCCGGGTCTTGACCTCGGCGGAGCATCTCTCACGGATGGTGAGGCCCTCATTTCGGAGCTCATTCGTGACGATGACGATGATGGAAAGTTCCCAGCTTTACGATCCGCGCCGTTGGGGTTAGGTCCTTCGAAAAACAAAAAGAACACCGGGCAAGCAGAAAAAGATGAAGAAGAAGAAGAAGATGACGAATATGATGAAGATGAGGATGAGAATGGTGGTGGTGGAAAGAAGGAAGGAAAGGGCAAAAATACCCTGTTGGGTCCTGACTTGCCTCCACCGTACAAGGCTACTTCTCTGCCGATCAATGACAGATTGTCGGCGAGGGACAGGGCGTATGGTCTGCTGAGCGGGTTGACGAAGCTGGGCAGCGGGTGGAATGATTCCGAGGCTTGGTTTGCGCTTGCGAGGGCGTACGAGGAGAGCGGACAGTCTGATAGGGCGAAGGCTGCGCTTTGGTGGTGTGTTGAGTTGGAAGACGGGAGGGGTGTTAGGGAGTGGGAGGTTGTGGTCAGTGGTGGTGGGTATGTGTTGTAATACATGAGCTTTTTATTTTTTATAGAAGTTTTCTTTAATGGGGAAAGAGGATATATTTGTTATAATATTATAGTTTAGTAGCAAGCAAAGAAATTTTATTATTGGTGTTGTTAAGATGAACTGCACGCATGATTCAGGGGGAAATATGAGGGTGGTGGTGATGGTGGTAAGGGGTAGGGTTAAGTGCTATGTAGCATGATTGAGTACATAGTCTGATTTTCATTGTTTCAATTTTGCCCCACCTTTTCTTTCACTTCATCAACTTCATCCCTCCCTCAAACTTATTACAAGTACACAACCTACTGTCACCTTTTCGAAACGCAAACTTTTTGAACTCGCATCTCTCGAGAGCTTCTATCAGTTACTTGCAACAAACATACAACATCAACAACACATTTTCTCTCACAAAAACCAATACAGACAAAAGACAGAAAATAAAAATGCCACCACTAGACTTAACCCTAATCCTAGCCGCCGCCTCCTCCAACATGGGCATAGGCCGCGCGGGTACTTTACCCTGGACGGGCCTCAAGAAGGAAATGGCATACTTTGCTCGGGTCACGAAGCGATTACCGCCCCGGGCGCCGGCCACGGCGCGGAACGCCGTGATTATGGGACGCAAAACCTGGGAGAGCATACCGGAGAGGTTCAGGCCTCTGGCGGGGAGGTTGAATGTCGTTGTCAGTTCGAGCGCGGACGGTGTTGACGTTAGGAGTGTAAACAAGAAAGGGGGAAAGGTGGATGTTGTTGTTTGGGCCGAGAGTTTTGAGAAGGCCGTGGCGTTTCTAGAGGGTAAACAACACGAAGAAAAGGAAGGAGATATGGAGGAGGAGGAGGAGAGTGGTAAAAAGGAAGAGGTCGGACGGGTGTTTGTAATTGGCGGTGGGATGATTTATAAGGAGGCGCTCAACTATCCGACCGACGGGGGGAGAAGAAAGAAGAGGGTGCTGCTCACTAGGGTTGAAGGCGGGGAGGAGGAGTGGGGATGTGATACTTTTTTCGAGGAGAAGATGGACGAGAGCGAGGGCAGGTGGAGGAAGGTCGGGCAGGAGGAGATGGATGAGTTTGTTGGGGAGGAAGTTCCGAGGGGACGGCAGGAGGAAGGTGGGGTTGGGTATGTTTTTGAGATGTGGGAGAGGGTTTGAGAATTACCTTGCTTGGATGACGGATGAGAAATGGTGGTAGGTGTTTTTTTCACAAGATGTGTTTTTTTATGGCAGAATTGCTCCGGCTGCATTCGAATTCCGAATGAACCACCAACTACAACCATCATTATCTTGTGTCGGTGTTTCCGAGACACAGCCCTTTTCGATTTCTATGGTTCCAGGTCACCTACCTGGCTTCAAGTTGTTGGGTCATAACGTCAGACCAAATACAATACAACCGTGTGTGTTAGTCACAGCCGTACACTCGTACGCTGAATATCCTCACACATGTGGCCAATCTTCCCTTCGTGTTGAGGAAGATCGAGTGTGAATGCAGGTCCAACTGGCACTCTGTCTTCCCTTGTCCATCCGATATTTGGAACCCATTTACCACTTATCACCGTCGACAACGCCGTTTGATCAACACCTCGGAAGTAACGGATTGCGAGATGGTCAGATAATATATATATATATATATTAATTCCGTGTAGGCCAGAACCGTTGAGCGGTTCTTCGGGAAGACTGATGCCACCATTTCCTCAACCTTGCCAATTCTGTCCAACTGAGTAACAAGCATTACTAATTCGTTGATAAGTCTCTTCTTGTGTCTCCCATATGTTGCCAACAATTTGTTGATAAGGTAATGTGAAAAGACGATAAGTCTCGAATATCGTAATTTACTGGACTTTACTCTTGTTCTCACGTTCATTATGCGGGTTTTCTTCCTCTTCTTCGGGTATTACCGAAAGTTTAGATGATGGAAAGTTTTATGTTCTTCCTCGATCTTGAATTTTTTTTGTCCGCATGATTTATTAACATTCCTTCACGGATCTGACATCACCAAGGTCAACTGCGAAGAATAAAAGATGCAAAATGTGCTCTTCTGATTTGAATGACTGATCTAGGTGTGGGTTCACGGTACCTAGGCGAGTGCGAGTCATCACCGGCTGTGTGTGCATGTGTGATATTGGTGACGCCAGATATCCGGAAGGTGAGCCGTGAAGGTGGCAGGATGGCGAAGTTAGTTAGGTAGTTTCTTCCAAGGGGAATCCTGGCTCTTCTTTTTGTGACGCCACTTTTTGACCTTGGGTTTTTTGGTAACACAACGAAACGGTTCTCTTCCATGTGCTACACACTTGTCAATTGGGGCGGAGGTTGCCCATCTGCATAGGTTAGTTAGCCCTTGCAGTTATTGGACAGGTACAGGGGTTTCATACCATCATGCTATTCTTCATCCTGTGATGTTGAGCAATGGTAGACTCCAAAAAGGGGGTTGTGATCGTTACCAGGTAAAAGTGCGTGGTGGTCTTCAGCGTTGTTTTTTTGCATGGCTTTCACATCACATCTCATGGTCAAGGTCAGGTACGGTTATCAACTGTTGGGCGAAGAGGAGGCAAGTGCCAGCAGTAAAAGCAAAAACAAAAAAGTGTTGCGAATCATTCATTATTTCTCCTATTAGTTCCCTGAGAACTGAGTCCCTGCTGTTTCTGTCTCGCAACCCCCAAGTTTCATACATTAAAATTTCGCCGTGAGGCAGCCCGTTTCTGTAAATCTTTAACGCCACCATTGATTGACCATTCTTAAAGATTGAATGGCAGTAGTACCGAACGCGAGAATAAGAGAATCAACAAAAGTCCCGTCTTGTGTAACTTCTTGTTCTGTCTGCCATATTTCTGTAAAATGTAACGAAAGCTGGCTTTGATGAAAGACACTGCTAAGATGCTTGTAGCTGCCAGACTTCTTATCTGCCGTAGACTTCAGCTATCGTTAGTGTCTCACTTGATTGGTCGCTTTGGTAACTTTGAAGAGATTGAACTTACATGGATCACAGGGAGTAGCAGGTGGAGGGGTAGTATCGTCCTTGGGCTTTGGTGCTGGTGCCGTATCGACAGGCTGTGTCTTGATCTCCGGTTGCGTCCCAGTGTGTGGCATATTGATTGATATTCTTGAGTGTTGTTTGTTTGGAACCGAGGGGGACAGAGGGAGAGGAAGATTCTTGTTCTGGTTTTCTTGGAGAAAAGTTCTTGATGATAAAAAGTTATGATTCTGAGGAAAACCTGTGTCTTTCAGGATATTTGTTGGTCTCTTCTCAGGCCGGGCCATCAGACTTTATAGATCAAAATCTCATATCCCGCGGAACAAGGCCCAACCTGGATGCCCTTTCGTGATACTCACACAGAAGCCGCCACGATCCGAGAACATGGAGCAGCAGGCATCATGTAACGGTCACCGTAGTACTTCCATAGCCCGACGTGGTCTGCATTCAACGCATATGCCTTGTTACTGACCAGCCTCCCAGAGAAAATATTCTTGTGTTACTTTCTTTCTCATGTAGAACAGTTCGCCGACGTAACAGTGTGCTGCTGCCAAGTCAAGTAGTTACTTTCTTTTTACAGCACGCCATCAAAACATGTGCACCGCATACTGCGTACTAGATCATATATACTGCGGCAACAACGGGCGCCAAGACACAAGTGTGGCAATATTGCTGGTGTAAACAACCAGACCGGGCAAGGAGACGTAACGCGTGGCCAAGAGCTCTGAATAGGGTCATGTCCTATTCTGCTGTATACGAGCTTCCGGCTGTGGTTCGCGGAATTGATGCGAACACTCTCCCCAAAAGAGAGCCGTTTGCTTCGGATACGGATCCCTTGTAATATCTCAACTCTCTGAATGAAGACATTTTGCTGCCTAAAAAAGGAAAGTTTCCCGGAGTCGGACAAGAGGAAAGGCTTCCATCAACTTCAGCGGATGCCGGAGGTCTCTGGATGAGTTGTCTCATAACAGGGGCAGTTGCGGGTAACACGGGCGCTCCCGCAATGTCTCTGTTGGGAAGATACTGGGCTTGAGGCAGAAATTGAAGCTTTGTTAATAGACTGAATATCAACGGCCGGCCGGCAAGCGTACCCGGCACATGTACTCATGCTTGGCTCTGTTGTCGGTAGCAACACCCATCATGACACCCGTGGTCGTTCACGAAAGATGCCGTATTCTCGGCAAAGAACACGTCCTCACTGGCTTGTACCTCCTCACGCATCACCCATGCTCATGAAAACCTTCTGATGTCGTCGGCCGGGCGGCAACATGAAGACGGGCCGGAGTCGTGAGGGTAAGGCGAAATGCTGCGAAGTAGTCTAGGATGGTCCAATAAGCCAACTGCCGGATAGTTGCCTTAAGGGCTGTGTTCCCATCTCCCATCTCCCATCACCTTCTCGGCTGGACATCCGAACGAGGTGGATGCAGTGCAATCTCAAGCCATGGAGAAGCAACAAGACGTGAAGAGCCACGAACTATCAACATGTCTCCAATCAGATAACCTTCCCTCATCCAAACATTAGTTGACAGATCGTTTATGTAACGTCGGACAGAGACAGGCAGCGAGACATCAACCACCCACGGATCGGGTCATGACCAGGAGGGATCTGACATTCCCGCGCCTGCTAAGACAATAGTTCATGCACGAAGCCGTGTGCATCCATCCCAATTGAGCGGGGGGAGTCCGAAAGCGATGCTTGATACTTATCAGCTTCCCATTCACAACTGTCTAGAGCAGGGGGGTAGAGGAACGAAGCAGAATGACGTTCTCAACACTTGTGTGATGAAGCCGCTCCCTCCCAGCTACACAAAACCCAAGAGATGCATCTACCCGGTTAGCACAATTCATAGCCCCGTTCAATCTAGACAGCGTAACAAGACAGATAGTAGATGGCTTGCCAGCAACAAACCCGTGCGCTCCCAGGTGGTTCGACTCGTGATGACAACCCAACCTCCAGCAATAACCAGCCCGCTTCATCAACAAGATGCAACGGCCCGTCATCCAAGCACAACATTCAACGCAACGATTCCCAACCCGCCGAGAAAAAAGAGAAGGAAAAAAAGCCCGAGACCGGATCAAAACAAAAATGAATGACACAACCACGGCCATAGAGGGAGAATAAACGTGCACCGACTGCAGTGATCCGCCTGCCGCTCAACACACATTAATGACATCCATATCACCAACACCCAACATAACGCAAAATCGACTCATTTCAAATCAAATCAAAAAATGCTGAACGCAGAAGGAAAGTCCCAGCTGCGACACACCATATCCACAAACAGTCCAACAAAAGCAACACCATCAATAAATGCAACAGATTAAAAGTTAAAAAATTTCGGAACCCCCCATCCCAAGGATTCAGAGTCAAAACCCTCCAAAACCCCTGGCTCCAGAAAAGGAATAAAAATCTTTGAACGCACAATAGGCGTCAAAAATAGATGAGAGCAGTACCCCAGTTTTTACTCTAGCACGTAATTTGACCGCTGGTTGAGTAGAAGAAGATAAACAACCGTCGGTTGATTATTCGTGCATAATAAGTGTAAGGAGAGGAAAAGAGAAAACTTTCTAATTTCTCAGCGCAGAGACAAAATGACTTGGACCAAAAATTTGGCGGGATGTTTCGGGCCGTGGAGTGAGTGGATCCACCTTTCGTCGTGCACTGCAGATCATCCTATTTTTTCTAGGGTTAGGGCCTATGTAGTGCATGTCGGGATAATCTCCCCCTTTTCTGTTATTTAACGGCAGGCAGGCTGGTAATACATGTATATTTTGGTTGTAAGGAAATCTTCAAAAGAGCAGACAAGGAAAATATGCGAATGCTTTTATATCCCAAAACAATTCAAGGTCCAGCAGCCACCACGCCAACGGCAGGAGCCGTCGGTTCTGAAGGTATGGCATCAGAAGTTTGCGGTGGCGGTGCGACATTCTCTGGAAGATGGAAGACCAGCTCCTCGATCTGTATCTCCTCCAGGGCGTCAAGCTCACTGACCTGGCCGTCATCGTCTTCATCATCTTCATCGTCGTCCTCATCGTCACCTGATTCCGCAGTCCGGTCTGAAAGCTCGTCCTCGTCCGAACCCGAACCCTGATCGCTATTGTACTGGTAAGGCGGAGGATAATCGGGCGACCGGGGCCCCGATAACGGTGACAGCGGCGGCGAAGTTGGTGCAGTCGAAGGAGCCGTCCTGCCACTGTCCATATCCCAATCGCTGCGCTCGATCCCCCACGGCTTCATAACCTCAGTGAGCCAAGTAGGAACAGTGACGGCCTCATCACCATCAATAAAATTTCCGTCATCATCCGTCCCCTTCGGAACCCGGACCACACCCATAAAGCTTTCGACCCAGTGTTTCGGGGTCATCTTTGGGAAACGCAGCCACTCGTGATTTGACCGACAAACGAAGGAAGGCGACCAGGTGCTCTCCGCTTTGAGCTGATTGACGCATGTCCCACAAAGAAAAGTGTTGTAGCAGTACTTGCAGGCAAACATTTCAGATCCCAAGCCCCAAGTCTCTAATCTGCATCCCATGCAGTTAACTTGATTGTACATATAAGTATCGCTTAAAGATGACTGGAGGTTTTCTAGGATGGTAATGATACGCAAATCGCTGGTTTGTGGCGATACCGCAGGCTGGTTAGCTACAGGGGTTACATCATTGTTGTTGCTTTCGTTGTCAGGCAGAGCTGGCCCAACTGTGACTGTGATCTCCGGTTTTTGATCTCCTGTTGCCTCGACTTTCTCGCTGGCGGTGGGATCGCGATCCGGAAGACTGTTGTTTCTGTCGGGAATGTCAGAAATCCCAGTTACCTCCACCACGACCTCATTCCTCGCGGTAATCTGCTTCTCTCTTTGTCGTGTTGCTTCCATAGCAGCCAGTCTCTCAGCCTTTAGCTCATTGGCCTTGGACAGCAATATGCGGATATTCAGGGCAGTGTCGTTTTGCGGACTGCAATTGCTTTCAGAGAATAATATGATTTGAGTAGCAACGCTTCCCTCCTCGAGCTCAGAGTCTTGGCCAAAGTTAAACAGCTCAGTCAAGACCTCCTTCAAGGCATATTTGAAGAGATGTTCGGGATAACAGGAACACGCCATGAGCGCCACATAGGCGTTTTCGAACTCTCCGGTATTCATAAAGATGGTTACGAGCTGAGCAAGAGCAGGTCGATCGTTGTCATTGTACCCATCCGAGAGTGTATTGCTGGCTTTTGCCATATCGGCGGCGAAAACGGCCTTGGCAGATTCAAAGTCATCCTGCAGTGCATGGAAGGATGCTAGATAAGACTTTGCTGATGATAAACCGCCAACGACTTGCTCATGTTCCCTGACCAGGGACTGAAGTTTTCCAACAGGATTGGCTGCGGCTCGTGGAGAACCGTTGACATCAGCTTCACTTTTCTCGGAACTGACGCTTCGCCGATTTTCCATGGCCAGGTCGAAGTAGTACAAACCGAGAAACCAAAAAGCTTTCGAATATATGTTACCGAGCTCCCATCCTTCTGTTGGAATGGTTCGCCGAGCGATTCCGCGAGCGTCCTCCCAGCACTTCAAGGCCAACGAAGTCTGCTCGGGATCCCTGCCGCAACCACCCCGGAAGAAGTGTACTGACCCTTTGCATACAAGGAGCATGCAGTGGGAGGAATGATGAGAGTCTGCTTTCGCACGGTCGATGCCGACGCTCATGTCTTTAAGGAGGATTGCGCAACTATCCGAGGTAGCAGCTAGCGACAGCATTCGCCAGAATAGCTTGTACCACCACGGCTCATTCTCGCCTTCGCAGTAAAGCACGATAGCCGACCCTAGTAGGCTGAGTTCTTCATCATAGCCGCCATCTATACTCTGTTTCTTTTTGAGCGTGCTAAGAATGGTAGCCTTGACTTCATCTTCCTTGCCCAGGGCGATTTGGACGCATATCAAAGCACACCATGCTTCGCTGTCAAACTGGTGCAGTTCAAGGGTGCGTCTGTAATACTCTTCTCCCTTTGTCGGCTGCCCCAGGAGAAGGTACACGCCTGCAATATCTCTCAGCACCAGGGATTTGTCTATAGCTGTAACCTTATCCGAGTCATGGTAGGTTTCGGTAGCTTGTTGCAGCGTCGCGCAAGCTCCCAGCAAAAGGTAATCGAGACGAAGTACGTCGGCGAGCTTTTTGTAGAGGTCCCATGATGGTTTGCCGTATTGCACTGCCTTGCGGTAGCAGGAGGCGGCTTGGCTATATCTCTCGGCCCACGAAAATGTTTCACCGAGCCTTTCATACCACAGAGAGTCACGGCTGACTCCAAGCTTCAACTTGCACCACTTCTCTGCAGTCGTGATTTGTGTTATGATATCATCTCGAGGCAAAAGGGCGTATGCTGATTTACGCTTATCTAAGAGGAAAAGGTATTTCCTGACCCATGTGAATGCCTCGTGGGGAAGCCCTTCCGACGATCTGAGCCAAATGTCTGCCACCGTTTTAACGAGGGAGAAAACCAGGCGATACTTTTGACGTGGTTTCAGGGTAGTACGAATCCATTCCCTCTGCTTCCTATTGAAGCCTCTGGACGCCGCTTCGTCATGTAGCCAGTTCCAATAGCTATTGATGATATCCAGAGTGATGAATGACGGAAAACCCTTGAAGAAGTGCCAGTGCGTTCTGAACAGCCGGGGGTCTTCAAAAAGTTCCAGCACGCATTGGCTGATTTCCCTCATATCGGCTTCCCCAACAGAATCTAATCCGGTGGCATAACGCAATACATCGAGATGATCAGGCAGCCAATCGACCAGGTACGGCCCGGCCCTTTCACTTCTCGAATCCTGGGGGCCTTGAAGGAATTTGACGGCGCATTTGACGATGGCGAGATGAGCATCAATATTATTGACTCCGATGGGCTGTTTCAGGCTAATAGATTGTGAATTGGGGCCATTATTAGCAAAGCCAAAGTTTTCCAGTGTCGAAAACCGAGTGAGGTCCCAAAGGAAGCGCTGAACGGTTGCGACGTCGGCATTGGTGATCTTGAGTTCCAGGCTTATTGTTTGCGGTCCGGACGACCGCGAGACATCTCTCTGCTTCATGACGACTTCGCTCATTCCCGTCCGCATTTGAACCTCATCTTCGAAAACAAACTCGAATAGCTTCTTGAGACGGGTTTCCACAAAATTTCTGAGCCCTCTGAGTGGCAGATCCATATTTCGCAGGAAAAGCGCAGCCTCGAGCCGCGGGATTGTGTGAAGTTGAAAGCTGCCAACGACCCATATCAGGAGCTCATTGACCAGAGCGAGCTCCTTTGGACTGAGCTCCGTTTCTAGCTTGCTGAGAGTTTCCTTCGCGATCACCACGTCATCCCTATCCAAACGGTCCAAGATGTCATCAAGTTCCTTCTCTGAGCCACTGGATGCTATGACCTCTTTAATACCATCGAGCGCGTTTTGGATGAATCTGAAATTGATTACAGAACGCTCCAAAAGTCTTGCTGCAATCATTTGTCTTTGCTCTGCGAGAGACTCGTCCGGCAGCATGTCAGGAGCGCGGAGCTTGAATTCGATGTATCCCCTAAGTTCCTCCTTGAAGTGGTCCCCCTCAAGTTTGACCACCGGGCACGATAGTAACTCGACGAAATCTTCATCAAATACATCATTTCGCCCACTTGCAAGGATCCTAACGGAAGAGCAACGATCGGGATCCGGCCTATCAAGAGTACTAAACAGCTCCTGTAGCTCTTTCAGAGTCTCAGCATTGAGACTATTCACGGCGTCGAATAGAATGTAGTGGGTGGTCCGTGGCATAGGGGATCCAAGTTTCAAGATATTCCACAAGTCTTTCAGAGTTGCCTTGTCGAACAGTTCTTCATCCTTATCCCGAGCAAGGCAAGCGTCAGCTAGGTGTTTGGAATAGGCATCATCTTGTTCCGCTAGCTGGATTGCAATCCACTTGAGCGCGGTATGAGCTGGCTTGCTTTCATCGTCTGTTTTCTGGGAACGAGCCGCAAAGAAGTGGTAACCGATCAGAGACCTCCGAGTTTGCTTGGACATGGAGAATGCGAGGGTAAGATGGCGGACGATGGCAGAGGTGGAAAATGATTTCCCAGAGCTTGGGACTCCAGTCAATAGTAGCATCGGCCCCGTCCCTTTCTTTTCGCTATCTGCCCAGTCATTAAAGTCCGGGGACCGGGTAAACCACTTTCCAGTCACAGAAAGAGTCTTTTTCCACATGTCTGCACACACAGCCTTGGAGTTATCGGTCGCGCCTTTGTCAAAGCCAAGTCGGGCCTTGATCTTTTCGAGGCGTTCTTTCCGCATCTCGTCAGATTTGCGTGATCCTTCGGCCTCCACAAGACTCATGACACCAGCTCTGACATCGTTGAGCTGCAGCTTTGACTCGCTCGCCAACGTGAGGAGATTAGCCAAATCCCCTTTACTCTCCAACACTTTCTCAAGTACCACCGAGCCCTGGACAAGCTGCTGATTCCTGACAAGCGCATCAAACTTTTCCAGCTCGCCCTGCAAATCCTCGTTCCCGCACGTCACAGCATTCGTGAATTTCTTCAGCTTTGCCCACTTTTTCGTTTTTTCGAGGTTGATGACTCTGGCGCAGATAGTGACGAGACTGATCAGAACGCTATGGGTTGCGATGATCAAGTCGTCATCCATACGGTCAAACTGCTCGATCCGGGCATAAATCTTGTACTGAGATAGCACCGGTGCAATCGAGATGAACACACTGTCGATGATCTCGTTGAATTCATGAATCTTTTTGGGTACATCCAGCAAAATTGAAATGGCACTGAAGCACATCTCAGCAGGCCCAAATACCTAGTGAATGAGGATCAGGTCAGGGTGCTGAAATCGTCTTCAAGACAAGGGTTGGAGCTTACTGTTGAAGCAGCCTGGGCGACAACTCCTCCCAAAAGCTTGACACAAGCTAGGATCTTGAGTCCAGTGTCTTTGGCCTCTGCGTTGTCTTTGTCGGAGCTGCGGGCTTCGATCCTCTTCCGCAGGTCGCCAGGGGATGACCCGAGGCTTTGCCCAGTCAGTTGCTTAAACAATGTCTCGGCCTCGGCCCACATGTTCTCAATCGTCTGCTTCTCCATTTTGCCGACCTCGCAACTGGATGAAGGTAATATCGGGAGTCCTAGAGGAACGAGGACATGCGGGACGATGGGGATATGGTTCCATCTTCCTCATGATATACCCGACATCTCCGAACGAGAAGGCTAAGGGATGGGGACTGATGACTGTAGCCCATGGCCGGGACCCATGCAGTGACGTTGTGGATTAAGCTCATGGGATAGAGGCTGTGCCAGTCTGTTGGTTCTTAGATCGATCGCAAACTGCATTTAGAGGAACATTGCCAGGGCACTGCATGAAGCTAACCAAGACGACACTGCAAAGATCGGGCCCCCAATTGGACGGAAGAGACATGGTGACAAATCCAGGAATTGTTCTTTTCGGTGAACGAGCTATGTAGCCTATCAAATAAGTTTCCAATTATGTGAAATAAGAGAAAGAATATCGTCTCGTTGCTCAAGTTCTGGAAAGTTTAAAGGGAACCTGGAAGGTCCCTCCACCTCCAGGGCATCCCTCTCGAAGGCTGACCCCACCTTTGGTGTGGGGCCGGGGTGGAAGGCCGAGTCGCCGGGCCTCTCTGCCTCAGGCATACAAATCTTTTTGGCAAAAAACGCCTTTAAAACTTTTTCGCTTGCAGCAATTCCTTTCACCAGTTTCAAAAACTTCGCATCAAAACAGCCTGCAGATTTTCACCTCGGCAGCAACAGCACAACAACGCCTTGGCCTCAAAATTCATTTTTGAGGCTGGCCAGCTTGATGCTGTTGCATTTCTTACATCCTTGAGGTGTTTCTCATCGCAGCTCGTTCTCGAGCAATTAGCGATCCATCATCATTAGGTTTGTTTGGACTTGCATCGCTTCCCCCCCAAGAAGCGCAGTGCACAGTTTCGTTTTTTTCTTCTTTCTCCTTATACTACCAAAACCACGATTTGCCTACCTCTGCGCTTTTCATCAGTGCGCAACAGGTTACTTATTTTTATCGTTCGTGTGGAAGATCAAAACCAGGGCCTAGACAGCCCGTCTAATCCACCCTGTTGTCGAGTGCATTGTGTGCGACAACGGGACTAAATAAGACAAACATTTTATCATCATGAATTCGTGAAAATATATATAGAAAATAAAACAAGTATCCAATGCCATCCTATCCCAAGGGTATCCGTCGTGAAAATCCAATCGTGTCTTTGTCAAACCGGAGAAATCCAACCCACCCAGAGTTTCCGTTTGCTCAAGCATCCCTGACCCACCATCTCTCCGTCATCTTTCTACCATCTGTCACTCCTTAAAGTACACCGTCAAGAATATACTTTTCTTGCTGGAAAGAAAGCAAAAACTTGGCCACCAATTTCCCAGTGTAGTTGAAGGCCACATCACGAGGATATGGATGCTCGTCGACATTCGGCAGGATCGGATCTGCCGTCAAGAAGTCCAATTCAGACCCTATTACACTCTGTTAGCAGCCCGTACGCACACTCCCAAACTTCAACATCAACTTACAAGCATCATAATCATCCCTATCAATCAACTTCCTCAACCTCCTCACCATCTCAACCGCGCCCCGATCCAACTCGCCTTGCTCAAAGCAGGTATCATCCAACAACGGATTGAAGCTTCTCGTCGCCGCATCCCTCGAGTACGTCTGGTAAATCTGGTGAAACTGGAAAGCAAACTGCTTGAACGGCATGTTCTCGATCTCGCGGTTGATATTCAGCGCGAACGACCGCTTCTTGAGCGGCTGGCAGTTCCGCACGGCGATCTCGTTCTCGGAAACAATAAAGAGGTCGGCAGCCGTCTCGACCGACTCCATGAACAAGCACATCACCAGAAACGCAGCCAGGCAGGGCGCCCACTCTTTTCTCAGTTTCGGCTTGAGCGACTTACTGAAATTCTCGAACAGGAGCGTCATCTCGCGGCACATCATGTCGTCCACAATGGCCTTGAGCTGCCTGTTGAGCACTCTGGGCGTCACCCACGGCAGGTTCTGCGGTACCCAGTCTCCTAGATCCGCTACCGTCCTCGGTGTCAAGCAGAGGTGCCTGGTCAGAACAAAGTGCATCGCGTAGATCGATAGTGCCCTCTTGACTATGGGCACATCGCACCGATTCGAGTATTCGTGGACAATCTGCAGCACTTTTCTGGGAACATCCGTGTGCCTCACCCCCTCAGTCACGACCGCCGCGAAATCCCGCTCGTCAACGATGGCTTGGACGTACTCCCTCAGCTTTCGTTTCAGTTCATCCTTTTGCGCGTTTCCACTCCCGCTGAGTCCAATCGGCGCGGCCCTCCTCTCTTGCAGGTCCATCGTGTTCTGTGCAAACGATACATGATAATGATGAAGGACCTCGTTAGTTTTGTGGGTGAAGAACTTGGCCTTCACCGTTAACCTTGCGTTGAGCCTCAAGCCGGAAAAGAGCTCGACCGTGCAAGGCTTTTCTTCGCCGTGGATGGTGAAGCTCTCGATATTTTGCTCGATAAACTTGGCCATCTCTTCCTTGCGGAAGTGCCCCCGGATAAACTCGGGAAACAAAACGCCAACAAAGTCGGGGAACTGCCAGCATACCGCCTGAGGCACGGACTGACAGAGCTTGACGCAGTTGCGACAGGGCCTTTCCATGTCGCATTTTACTTTGCGCGCGTGGCAGCAGAAACAGGCTCCTTTGCGGCGGACTTGGAGAGCCGAGTGCTTGGTGTCTGTTGCTAATGGACCTTTCCTACCTCGCTGGGAGGGACGCAGGGCTTCAAAGCATTCGTAGGGGTTGGTGCTCTGTGGATTTGCCGAGGATGAAGATTGGGCATTGTGGGCATTGATGCTTGAGGGTGTTACGATGAGGAATTTTGCTCGTGTACTGCTGCCAGATGAAGAAGAGGAAGGGCTCGGTGAGGGAGATGCGCTGGATCGTTTGGCTTGCTGCTCTGTTCTAGTGGCGATCGCGATGCTGAGTGCTGCTGAAGGTGATATATCGGTTGGCGAGCCCTTGCGCTTCGTTACACGGTTGGTAGTAGATTTTCGGATCGGCATGGGCACAGCTGCTGTCGATGCTGCGGGTCTGGGTGGCTCCGGGATAGTGGTCTCATGCTCCCATTTCAGAGGTATCGTTGGTAGGTGCGGGCTGGCACTTGACCGCGTGCTCGTCGCTGGCGTGTATTGGATGTGTGAAGAAGGTGAAGGCGAGACAAAGCTGGGGTCTTCCATGACGAATATGGAGGATGCGTCTAGATTCTGTGTCGTGAGGCTCTGGTCTGCTCCCCTGAGATTCAGTGGTTCCCATGGCGGGACGTTGACTCCCGACTGGAGAGGTTGGGGGTTCTCAAAGTTAAAACCTTGGAATGTTTGCTGCTGGTCTATACTTGGCACAAGAAGGGGGTTGGTGTTGAAGAGACCGGTGAAATCTGCTCGACACCGTCAGCATATCCTTCCTATACGACTCTCTCGGGGTGGCGGGCTGCATATATCTATCCTTACCGTTGACATTGAGGTTCATGTTGCTATCGAACACGAACTCACCGGGGAATAACATCGACTGCTGCTGCCCGTCTTGAGACAGCATTTGTTGACCGAGGAACTGGCCATCGGCCGTGGGGACGGAACCGGCATTGAAGGCAGCGCTGCCGGTTTGATCGTGATAAGATGCTGCTGAGAAAGGGCTTGATCCATCCCCAAAATCGGCGTTCAAAGGCGACAAAGCAGGTGGTGATGGTTCGACGAATTGCCATGATGAGCTCCCGAGGCTGTTGTTTGTTGGACTCGGCATGAAGCCAACAGACTCGGTGGCGCTCATGGAGGTGCTGTAAACAGTCGCCCAGAGTTGGGCGTCGTCGTCGTCGTACCCGGATAAGGGCGATGTGCCCACGGATGCTACGGATGCCATCGCGCTCTGTTTGTGTTTGTGTGTGGCGGTGGTTTGAAAGTGGATGGATAGGTGGACGGGTGTAGCACCGTGTGTATGTGTTTCGTTCCCTCTTTTTGTAAATTGTTTGGGCCTCCACAGATGTCCTGGTATTTCCTGCTTCCACCCGTTGTTCGTTAAAAGAAAAACAAGAAGAGTTGGCCCTCGGTGATGGATTTGTATTAAAATCCAGCTGCGTGGGTCGACTTGGAACTCGTCCGCCCTGGTGTATCAATCCACAGGTTCTCTCGGAGGTTTGGTTTTCTGTGTGTTGGACAGGACTCGCGGTGAGCCTTGAACGACGAGATCACAGCAGCAAAAAAGGAGAAGTTTATTTTATGATTCCGAAGTTACGCGCGGCTCTTCACCGGGGAAAAAAATAAAATGACGAAAAGGGAAAACAACACAAAAAAAGAAGAAGGCGGTTTCTTCTTTTTCTTTTCATATGCAAGTCATTCGCAAGGCCAAATGGACAGCCCCTCCAATCTGACGACCCTCCCCCGCGACCGAGAGAGAGGGAGAGAGAGGGACCTGAGACTCACAGCCCCCGCTATACTCGATTGAGCGACCGAACTGGTAAAGGTGGACGATCCCGTCTTGGCCTTCTCATGCTTCCCTCAGGGAAGTTCAGGGCAAAACCAGGTGCCTCTTCGAGAAAGAGATGTGGCGCTAAACCCTTTTTGATCACCGATGCTTGTACCACCCACCTTTTACTTGCTTGTTACTAACAGTTCGGTTTCGGTTGTGTACACCGAGGGAAAGTTGTAGCAGGCCGAAGCAGACAGAGAAAACATGCAAGGTTGTTATTACACAAGATAAAAATGGCGGAGAAAAAAAGAGGGCAGAGTGAAAGGAATATACCTAGTCTAGTGTATTTACGGTGTATGTATATGAATGACCCAATCGGGTCTCATTGTGTTTTTTCTTCTTCTTCTTGTTCTGTTCAACTGACCACGACCCAGTAGGTACACAACCACAACCACAACCACAACCTCAACCACAACCTCAACCACAACCTTTTGGCTCTATTTTTCCCCGATCATGAGACCTTGGACGGATTACAGGCCAATACAAACTCAGATGGAATATATCTTCCAGAGTTACGCAAGCTCTTAATAAACTCACGAAATAACCAAGGTTTCTAAAAATAAGGAAGAAAGAAAAAAGGTATGATTACTGCATCGACGATGCGACTGAGTCTACCACTGCTTTTCAAATCGGCTTTTACTTTCTATTTCTTGTTTGGTTTTTTTGAGAGTACCAAAATTTATGTAAATGTTTTTTTATTTTTTGTTTTGTTTTGGGGAAGGGATGAGACCGCCTGTTCAACAACGCCAGAGCGTTTTGTTTCCTCTTTTAGTATAACAAGACATTTATAGAAGGCTCAGGCAGGTGGGTGGGTGGGTACATGCAAAATGTGATTGTTTCCATGAGCTTGGGCAGGTAAAGAAATCCTTTTTGAGTGCATAGATAGCCTTTCAGAACGGGGTTTTATAGATTTGGGGGATTACTCTTTTTTTGGAAGTGATTACATAATAGATAGGCCCTAAAATGGGGCGTTCAAAGTTCAATTTGACAGTAATGACTGTATCCAGATGCCTAACGTAAACTACCGACTATGTAGGTAGGTAGGTAGGTGGTAAAAACTAAGCTCCAAAAACAGGGGAGGGTGGCATTTCTTTTGCCTTCTCTTTACGAAAAAGGAAAAGAGAGAGATAGATAGAGAGGAAGTAGCAAAGCTTAGTTGCTGACCTCACTCGCTCACTCATGCCCACCTCGCCATCTGATCCGAGAGTAAGAAGAAGAACATACGGACAGGCAAAAGAAACCACGTACCGTTGTAAGAAGGGAAGAAAATCCAAGGGAATAAAAGCAAACAAACGCGATACAAAAACTTGGAGCTACAAAAAAGCAGAATACCGCCCGCCCGCCCCCCCTTCTGTCCTCTAAAAAGAAACCATTGAGCAGTTCGAAGAGAAGACAAAAAAGAAACAACCTTCCGGCTGACTTATTTGCGCTTGCTTCGAGCAAACCCAAAAAAGCACAACAGCAAGACAGGGCAAAATGTAAACAAAACTTGAGCTTAAAAAGCAGAATACCACCCACATCGTTCGTCGTCTCGAACCAAAGAAAAAGAAGAAGAAGAAAAAAGGCCATCGACAGTTTGAGAAACAAGATGATGCCTTTCGGCAATCACCCCGAAGTTGTCGATAGATGAAAACAACAACAAAGTCACAAACTCTTTACAAAAAAACAGGAAAAACGCAGATTGCCCCCCACACGGAACGATAAGCAAAGAAGAAATCAAGTGTTCGCTCAAAGCCGACCGGCCCCTTCCTCAAAAGATAGAAAAAAGGTACCGTCTTAATACCCAAAACGTCACCAAGCATATCCACACCTCTCAAACCAAACAACAACAACAAACTTCACCCTCATCCTTCCAGTGCACATCGACTCTCCCATCCTTGTAAAGCCAAAAGCAGATAGCCAACCCATCCCAATCAACAGACCACCTAACAATGATATGTTGTCTTAAAAAGCAAAGTATCCACCCAAGTGAAAGCCAGGTTTTCGTCGCCGAGAAGCAAGTCGGTATAAAAAAGCAACAGAGCCACCCAATTTTCCTCCACGAAAAGCAAAACATATAAAAACACACACGCAGCCTCCTCCCACATAAATGACCTAGCAGTCACCAACAAACTCTTTCGCATAAAATCAGAACAACCACCTTTCGAGAACACAGTGATGAGACATCCACCCAATGATGACAGTGCTAACAACCACAGAAAAAGAAAACAGCAAAATACCTCCTTATCCCATCTCTGTGGCCAATGAAAATAAGAGGGGAAAAGTCCACCAACGAGGAGTGAAATAAAAAAGAGGAGAGAGAACCATTTCCAAAATAAAATAAAAAGTCCATGGGTGAGAATTCCATTCCTTCAAAAAGAGAAACCCGAAAAACGAGATAAAAGAAATCCAGATAATCCATACAAAAAAAATATGGCACCATCCTTCCATCCATACCATGTGTGCATGTGTGGAGTTCCAAACCAGTACAGTCCGGTTTCGAGTCTAAGTTTCCATTGGGCCAGGTTTACGTCAGGCCATTGAAGCTCCTTTCATTCCCAGATCGAGCCTTCGCTTTTTGTTTCTCTTTGACCCTCGTCGTGGCTGTTCCAGCTTGTGTCTGTCTGTCTGTCGTCCTAAAGAAAATTCTTGCTACCCCTCCTGGGCAGGAGTGAGCAAAAAAACAAAATATCAAAGCAAAATGATTGTTTGCGAGCGGTGTGTCGCGGGTTTCCTCCTCTTTTCCCGGCTTTTCCATAAAATGAGTGCTTTTCCATCCATGCAAAGTGTAATCACAAAATCCTATCCAAATGGGGGCCCCGAAGGGAAAACAGGAGAGAGAGGGAAAAAAAGGAAAAGCATCATAGGACAAAGTCAAGTTCCCATATCATGCTTGGTAGGCCCAAGCTCTGAAGTCATCATCTACCGGAACCTGGCATTGGCGCGTTCCTGAATCTGCTGCTCAGTCGAGATGTAAAGCCTATCCAAATAATCCATGGCCTGGGCGTCCTTAAGTATCTTGGCGACCTGGATTCCGGCCGAGATTAGCTGGAGAATGTTCCTGTCGTCCTTGAGCGGGCGAGACTGGTGCTTGGCCGCGTGACGCATCTCGAGGGAGTTCTCCAGAATCGTGACAAACTGCTTGATCTGTCCATTGTAGAGCACCCGGGCAGGGATCCGCCGCTTGGTCGCGAGTCGCTTGAGCAAGTACACCCATTCTGTCCACTCGCGGTCCTGGGGACGCTCAACCGGCCGCATGTCCTGGGTCAGGGGAATTGGAAACTGATACTTCGCCACAAAGTCGTAGGCACACTGCGAGAGACGGTCATTAACTTGAGTCAGGACACTGTCCTGCTCTTGCACCAAAAGATGGGTAGGGAGGTTGGGAAGCTCCCGCTCCTGCATGGCGATGTACTCTGGTGGTGGGCGCTTCAGGAACTGGTGAGGGCCATCAAACTCATCCCTGTTCGAGGGGCGTCTCTGTGAGCGAGGCTTTCCGCCCATCTTGTTCTTGCCATTGGGGGGCATGGGACCCATGGCTGAGTTTTCCAAAGAGTAATCCGAGAGATTTGGAGATGTCATGAGGTCATCCATCGAGTCTGAGGGTGAATATCTTCCCTGGTAAGGTCCTTGATGACCTCCCTGGTGGCCTCCTGAATAAGTAGGCCTCGGTTGTTGATCCCATGGCTGAGAGCTCATTCCCTTATACTGCTGCTGTTGCGAAAGCTGGCCCGGTGCTGTGTTACTATACGGTCCCTGGTTCAAGCGGGTGTTGAATGCCGCCGAAGTATGGAAGGGGGGTGGTTGGATGGGCTCTCGTCCGAGCGAGTTGACTGCCCCGACTGACAGGTTGGATGGCAGGTTGTAAGCCGACGTGTTGGCATGTGTATATGTCACGCTTCATCGACCTCGCCGGTTATTCTCGCTGTCCTCAAAGAGGGTTTGTGTGTGGTTGTCATCTCTTACCTCTGAGGCAAATAAGGGTTACTGCCTGTCTCAAACCTTCCATTCTGATATTGGTCATTATAGATCGGGCTTGCGTACAAGTCAGCTGTCATGCGATCCTCTCCGGATACGGATTTCGAGATTTGTTCCCACCTGCGCGATGATAGCCAGCGGTCATTGGATATGACTGCCGAAGGGCGGTACGCAAAGTCTGGCTGCGCCATGTTTTTTTCTGGTCCTCTTTGTAACCCGGCTGGGCTCTCCAAAAAATGGCTCCCGAGATAGACAGTGGAAAAGAGAAGAAGCACGAGACGCAAACAGAAATATGAACGGTCCAGGGACAATATGCGGCGGCCAAATTGTGAACGGCTGTTCAATCCAAAGGGCAACTGAAAAAACCTGCGGCCGGGATTTCCTTGGATAGCGGCCACCAAAAATCCTCACAAATTCAGGGGATCCACGGGGCGGCGAGAACCTCACTGGGATGTGTCTTTTGACTGACGGCAGTGGATTGTGGTCTGGCAGAGTGGTCGGCTAGACTAGTAGCGGAGTCTAGGGATCCAAAATGTGACTTTTTGATAGCGTGTCTGTCTGTGGGAAGAGCAGACCCAGCTCGATCTCAACGTTGACGATGGGGTGTTGCGATGACTTGTCAAGAGGTGGACAGAACCCCGCGACCCGCGATCAAGAGAATATATCCCCTCCCGCTCAGGCTGGGTGGCGAGGTTGACGCTGTCACGACTGACAGCGGGCAGCAGTGAGGTCGATCAGGCAGTGTAGACAATGCGGACAATAGACAACAAGGTAGTAAGGAGTAACCAGGAAGCCGGAGAAAGAAACAGCTGCTGACTGCGACGCACTCGCATAAAGCAGCGACTTCGTGACCTGCGACTTTCTTGGCGCAACAACGAGGGATGGGATTTCGGGTTTTGGGGGGGAATGAACCGCTGAGTTGGTGAGCGAGTCGGACGACGATCCCCACGACGGGCAGACGCCGTGACGGAAGATCAATGCATCCAGCGGCCAATGGATCTCGAGCCCGCAATCCGGCTGTCGATTGCGGGCTCTCTCCATGGCTCTCCATCGCGCAACCCCACCATATTGAGCCATGGTCAGTGGGCGTGGAGTCGTGTGCTCGAAAATGCGATAAAGGGTAGGGCATCGTTGGGCACACATGGAATTTGGAGCGGTTTTGGAGCGCACGTTGCGCTGTCGCCCCAATGCCCAGACTCTTCGGCAGTCGCCCATTGGTGCCAGGAAACCCCTGCTGTGGTCGTTACTATGCCTATCCAGAAACAGCCGCTGTGACGGCTCAAGGAAACGACAGGTAGCGACAGGTGTTGGGCAGGAACACGTCGAGTTGGCAACCCAACCGTCCCTGCTGCCCTATCATCCCATGTGGTCCGTCGAGAATGCCACGAAATGCCACGCATCCGACATGCCCGGTACCCTTCCGAGGCAATCCGGTGCCATGCCATTGCGTCTCATTCTGACCTCCCGATTGTTGACACGCATCTCATCTCTTGACCGCCTCGAGTTCCCCCTTCCCATGGCCCCCATGCTCCCCCACGCGCTTTGTTTTTCTCTTAAAGGGGGGACAGACGGATGAGAAGAGCACACTTCTTTCCGTCTCTGGTGATGTTCTTTCTGAAAGCGTATCCGGCAGGACACGGTCTTACAGCGCTGTGTGTTGCCAAAGACGGAGCCTCCTGCCGAGACGGATCTCGGACCCCTCCCAAGGACCCAAGCTGATAAAGACCCGCCCCCGTCCGAGCTAAGATCTTTTTTCTTTTTTACCCCACGTCATCAACCCACACAAGGCCTTTTGTACGTGGGACCTCACCTGCTGCCCGCTGCCCGACTACCTGAGAGCTCCAGTCGGCCCGGCGCCGCAGCCCTCCAGCAAAGTTACAAAACCCAAGGACAACGCCCTCCGATTATCCCGAATCCCACCTCCCGCATACCTCGTCCCGGAACTATGGATTGGTTATGCATCTTGCCCTGCCGGACCCTCCCCAAGGTGCATAGAGTTTATTTTGGACCGTGGCCAAACCAGGATGGATGGAACCGCCACTATCCAGTGAGCAACAAGTTATTTTTGTCTCTGTGTGTGCCACACAAGAAAAAGGCGTAAAACGACTGGGTAAGAATGATGGCCGATGACATGATTGCGGATTTGGACTCTCTGCCGGATTACGGGATCGCTGCCAAACCCCCTTTCACCCCGTTTCCCTCCGCGTCTCCTTTAATTTATTTTCTAGGTTCCGTTCGTCAAGAATTCTTGTTTAATCACATGGTTCACATTTGTTTTTGGACATCCTCGATGAACGATAGATGCCGCAGAGAACAGATTTCCAGATTCCTCTTTGTGGTCTTGCAGCCTGAGTGCTGTTGCTTCATGACTCCGAGTCTGGCGGAACTGAGAGTGGATTCCACTCGAAACTCTATACAGCCTACACAGCACCTCGTCGATCCGAATCTGTTGGCTGGACTCTGTTCATGAGCTCATAGTCACGGGGCCCGGCTGCTTCCAGCCTTCTGCTGCTGGGTTGTCAATGAAAGCTATCGGTAATCCAGCCTTTTAGTGCATTGGTTTTCCTTTTACTTGAGACGATCAATCTTAGGATCCGGCACTTTGGGACTGGTATTGGCTGTTTTGAGATCCTTATGCAAGTTGATGAGCTGTGTGTGTTGAGAGACTTGTCAAGCTATGAGGGCGGTGTCGATGTGTTGGTCTCACGGGTCGACTCCAATGCCAAGAGCTCCAAGATGTGTCGCCAACGAGAACAGTTAAAGGTTGAAATGATGACGGCCAGCCGATCACAGATTGATCAATGTCCAGTGTTGAGTTCCTGTGAGTATCTATGCCCTGTCACCAACTCATTATGTGTAGCCAGCCACTGACAGCCTTCCTAAAGCAATCAATTCGATGACAACATGACACGACCTAGTGATGCATGTTTGGTGTGTCTGTGATGACAAAGCACAACACCAACACCTCTTTACACGTGTTGAGCCTCTGAGAAGAGCAAAGGAGGAGGTGCTGGGGCATGGCCAGTAGTCGCCCCCTGTGTATCTCTGTGCACTATCAGATGTGCTTGGTCTAGCAATGACTACGCCTCGCGCAAATACACGGCGAAAGTGAAGGGCTCAACTGGTCCAAAACTTCGTGGCAGCTTGGTCAAGAGCAGGGGGTGGCTGAGGATGGCGAACGTTTCCAATCCCCATTGGGTTCCCAACTAGCCCTCTGCGTGTCAATGGCGACGATGAAAGGGAATAGGTGTCACCTTGAACGACAGGTTGATGAACTTGGTCAAAATTGGGTCTGGAGTGTCTTGTTGATCATGTTGTTCTTCTAAACCTTCATTGTGAGTCGAACTTGCTTGAACACTTTTCTCGTACCTCACTTGCCCGCTTCGGACGTCTGCTGACATGAAGGTACAGCGATGTGTTGATGGAGTTCTCGTCAAGTCCCTCTTCCACCTTCTGACAAGTTCACTCACGTCGAGCAGCGCTTTTCTGGCTTCTAAAGAGGCGAGATGGATGTCAACTCTTGTGCAAAGTAAGTGGGAGAGAGCCGCCCTGTTGACTATCGATAGAAGTACGGGCCGCCGACCGAACCCGAAGACCCTGATATCAACCGTTGTAGTTGGGATTTCGACCTGATTTTATCCTGTGCATCATGACAACTCACAATTCGGCTGGAGAGGGAGCTTATCCTTGGGGGGTAACATGCAATCTGTCTGCAAGACGGATACACGGCAGCTTTGTTGGAGCTGCGGTCGTTACTGGCGATCCAATCTCGAGGTGTTCTTTTATCGACTGGTCGTCACTTGGTCTTGGCGTGCTGATTGTGCATGCTGGTCCCGCGCCATTCTTGCCTCCATTCCAACCAAGTTCAATCACAAGGAGCCGCTCGTCCAGATTGTCAACGAGTTCCCTTCGAAGGCCCTCGAGGCTTTTCATTGTTTTGGTGGAGGAGCTGATGTGGCAGCGTTCCCATCTTCTATGTTCCAGTTCGTTCGTAACCTCGACGATGCATGGCGACATGAAGCCGGGTAACAATGAAGGGAGCGTTGAATCGTTTGGGCCGGAATATCCTCAAGAAGCGGCATCTTCCAGGCAAGCCTCGTCCAATAACAATACAGCGCGGTAATCGCGGATACCATCGACGCCCAACACCCCCCCCTCTTTGATGCACGACGCCAAATCCAGGAAGCCTATGGACTCCGGGCAAGCTTTACCCCGAATACTGTGCAGTAAGTGAAGGTCCAGACCACATCAAGAAAGGTAACCTTTGGTTACAGCAAATAAGACCTCTAATCCACGACAGCAATCAGAATCTGCCACACAAGCTAGTTCTCCAGAATTATCGACAAATTTGCACATTGCATCCACCTTCATACTGACTCATGGGATGTTACGGGAAGCAATCAATCTCGGCGTGCATCGAATGTGAGGCGAATGCATCTTTGCAATGCAGATGCTCAGCTGTGGGAACATCGCGTCGTTTCGACAGTTGTGAGTTGGCAGGAGGAGATGAGGCCGAGCAAATCGCATGCTTTACCCTTTCGCAGCGCTCCGAAAAGCTCTTTGGTCGAAGCTTGTGCCAGCAAACGAGACGGATTTCGAGTTTACAATCCGTCATTGCTTCCATCAGCTCTAAACGACCCTGATTGTTGCAATCGCTCATCGGTTTCCAAGGCAGACAGACGCAGGGTTTGCTCATCAAGCCCACGGCTTCATGAACGACGCTCAGTGATAGGTTTGCATGACTGCCACCATTGTTCTAGTACTCGCAGCCCTCAAGGTTCCAAAACACGGTCAAGCTGGGCAATTAGTGTAAGTGGCGTCCACCTTGATGGTTCAACATTGTCCAGTCAAGTGGCTGGACGACGCACCAGAAACCACCTCTTTGGTCCGTATTGGTCGATGAATTTTCTCCCGCATATCATCACGACCCACTCTGAAGATAACACTGCTCCGGCTCTGTGTGTTTGTCCAACAGAAGCCCCTCCTTTACTGCCGAAAGCCCGTTGAAACACGGCTGATGACAGTTAAAAAGAGTGCTCGTCAAGTAGTACTGCGGGGCGCCAATGCTGCCATCGTGTGCAGTATGCTTCAATACGCAGTCGCAGAGCGTCGGCAATCTCGACAATCTGAACGACTGATGCGCGAGACGCGCTTTTTCGATCTTGTTGCAGGCGGACCAAAGTGAAGAGGTCGACGCAATCTGCAGGCTCGTGGATGCTCGTTCGTCATCATCAGTTGACTTCCCAGTATTCCTGTTTGATTTTGCGCAACAACCGGCGAATAATCAGTATCTGGTTGGTTCTTCGTGTCCTTCTCCTCACGAGGGGTGGTCGGACGAGCGGGCTAGCTCGGAATGCAGTGATGCGTTGGCAGTCTCTCGTTGCAGGATGACCCCCTGCTCATGTAGCGGGCTAGCTGCCCCCCGTCGGCGTGATAGGTCGGAATGCCCTCTTCTGCCCCGCCATTCCGTGCTATCCAGTGAGACGTGCAGCAGGCGCATGCCAACTCAGCTTTGCTCGAATGTGACAGGTCGGTGCCAACGTGAAAAGTGCAGGAAAAGGTGAAAGGAATGAAGCAGAGTGCAGCAAGGACGCGGGAAGGGGCTTGGGAAATGGATAAGCGCCGAGAAATTCGAGCGGGGGCATCGTCTGTCTTTTCCCTGCTCTTGATCGAACGGTCGAATGGGACGAACAGAGAGAAACCAGCATTAAAACCCCGGGTGCCCCTTCTCTGCCCAACTGCTGGCTCTTTCCCTCGAAACAATTCAAACCACAACAGCCCAACGACCCGCAATATTCCTGCCCAACTCTCACCTTGCTGGCTTCCCACTGGTTATTCCTTCCATTTATCCACCGGCTGCCTTCTCTAGCTCCACTGCTTGCACCCTTCCTTCCCCAACCCGGAAAGGACTCTTATACCACACCGCTCGCCCACTCATCGCGCCTTCTCCAGCCTCACGGACAGCTCATCTTCATCCCCCACCTTTCCCCTTCCCCAGGCTTCAACTGTTGTGCATCACAACGGTCAGAATTCCACAGGACTACTGCAGGACATTGGGAGAGCAATTACTCGCTCTTTCTCCTCTGTCTGCCACATTGCCATACCGGATCCTCCTGGAACCTTGCGTGTCTGCCCTGGTTTGACCCGGACTGATAACATCATGCCCGCTTTCAACACCCACGTTGATTTGGACGAGGTTCACTCCCCCTCGAGGTATATTGCAGCTGTTTTCTTTTATTCTTGGGAGGCCCATTTTTGCATTTTAAAAGACATCCTGTTGCGAACTCAAGTCATGTACTTTCTTATGTCTTGGTTTTTCTATTTTTTTCTCGACCTGATCCCGACCGCTTTAGTGAAGTGTGTTGTGCATCTTTGGTATGAGTTATTTTCTGCTTTGATTCGGTCGATTCATTACTGGCAACGAAACACTGGTTTCCGAGGAGCACCACAGCAATCTTCACAAACAGAGGAACACAGATCTCAAGAAGGACACCCTGGACAATCTCAACCCTGGACAACCCGGACAAGCTGGCCTCATGGAGCCCTGATGCCCGCAAAATGGCATCTGCCCGCTTGGTGGGCAGGTGCCCTGGACCAAACAACACCGGACTACACCTGGACTGGACTCCAACACATTCGCAGGCCTGCAATTCTTCTCTCACTGGAACCTGGCTCGTCCGAGTCGAGGAACGCAGACAGCTGCTCTCATAGTGTCTTTGGGCTCTGTGTGACGGCTGCTCTGCCTCTTGAACTGTTACTCAAGACCATTCATTCAACAGTAAGTATCGTGCCGACAATACGCCAATCTGGAGCCGCCTTCTCGCTCGACATTGCTTCCATAATTCATAGGAGGATCACAGAACTCTTTTTCCTTCTCTTTAGGACCGGAAAGGATCTCAAATCGACACTGGATTTTCCCTCTGGATCTTACTGGACAACCAACCGTCTTCTCCTGTGCTGTCGTGAGGTCTTCGCTTCCCTTTCACAGCTTACTTCTCTTCTCATGTGGATCATACGCTTGTATGACCGCTCGAGATGCTGTTGAGGACGCGAAGGTCTCAGCTCGGCTTTGCTCTCGTTTATTTTTTTGTTCAACTGGACAACGACAAACTCTGGTTGACTCGGAATCGACAAACACCTGGACATATCACGACACTGCCTGAGGATTAGCGACAAGATTGACTCGTTATTTTGTCTCTTGTACCTGATCCTCTACCATGGATTGCACCAGATATTCCTTTCTCCGCCCTGGTCATTTTTCTCTGAACGACTTCAACTGGATGGACTATTTTCTCATTGCTTCATTCGACTTCGCTTGCTTTCTACGCCCCATGGACTCAATTTTCCCGCTGTCATGCCTGGATCTCCTCTTGGCTTCCTTGCCAGTACTCGATGTGAACTTCTGCCTTTATGGGCCCGGACCGCGTTGCTCTGACATGTCAGAACTTATTGACGCTCATTTTGGTTTGTAGCCATCCCCGTGATACATGTGTAGATGGCTCCAACTAACATGCCTTTTGGTGCAGGAACAAAGTTGTGCCCATGTGATGCCTCGATTTTTCCTTTTCTCTCAGTTTTCTTTTTGGTCTGAAGGCAGATGTTGGATGAACAGCACACTAACTCTTCCCTCAGCGATTATAGCTTCAGTGCTCAGCCCAACATGCTCTCCCCAGGTGCTCCCGGCTTCTTTTCTTTTTCTCACACAGGACCAGCGGACCTCAGCGGTTCAGCTTGGGACACGACAGTTGAAGGACCACAGAACTTTCCTGAGTTTACGGAGACGGGAGACTACTATACCGGAGAGACAGAGGACTTTGTTCTGCCATTTGGCCAGATGACCCCAAAACCGGACCACTCGGATGTCATGGATGACTTCAGCGCCAGATGGAACTCCGACAACAAGGCCCTCAAGGCTGAGCCCATGCGCAGAGTTACTTCTCGCAGCTCTACTGGCAGCCATAAGATCCGCAGCAACAAGGCCTCTTCAGTTTCAGCAAAGAAGACCCGGCCAAGAGTTCAATCAATGCTCTCACAGACCTCTGCACAGATGTCAAAACTTGACATGTCAGGTAATGTCCCAGTTTATCAGGATGGCCGCGTTATGGACGTGCAACAATATCTGGAGCTTGACACCCTTTCCGTGGGTGCCCCTGGATACTACCACAACATGATGAACTTCCCCGACGGACTGCCTTATGCTGGAGATATGGGCGCCATGGCTCAGCACGTGAACCCCCAGATCTTTGACACTGGCCTGATTAGCCACTCCCCTCCTCAGTCATGGAGCTCGCTGAGCCCTGTTGACTCTCCATTGTCTTCGCCCGGCGTTCAGGACGGATCCGACGATGTCTGGTCTGCTCCCCACTCTGCATCCTCTCCTGGTGAGAGCCATCACTCCAACTCCCCTCCTCTTCCCGGGCAATCACCCAGGTATGTTGCGAACCCCCGCTCACCTCACCCTGCAACAATTTCTCACATTTCCGGTGTTTTCAGCATGATGCGCAATGCTTCGCAATTTGTTACCTCTGAGGACCTGCAAGCCAATCTCATGCCTGCTATCGGAGAGGATGCTTTCGCGCTCCCTCCTGCTTTCGGATCCCGCCGCCTCAGCGGTGAAGGTGAGTCTGCCAGGGACCATTATCTCTACAAAAATGCGTACCCCCACGCGGACGGACTTTTCCACTGCCCATGGGAGGGCCAGCCGAGCTGCAACCACAAGGCCGAAAAGCTCAAGTGCAACTATGAGTAAGTTTGACAACCTGCAAGAGACAACCAGTAGCCCCAGCTAACCGCCATCCTCCAATAGCAAGTTCGTTGACTCCCACCTGAAGCCCTACCGCTGCAAGGTTGAGGGCTGCCAAAATGCCCGGTTCTCTTCTACTGCCTGCCTTCTCCGACATGAGCGTGAAGCCCACGCCATGCACGGTCACGGTGAGAAGCCTTACCTTTGCACATATGAGGGGTGCGAGCGCTCCGTCTCTGGCCATGGATTCCCCCGTCAATGGAACTTGAGGGACCACATGAGGAGAGTTCACAATGACAACGGCACCGCCGCTCAGCCTGCTTCTCCTCCCGCATCTGGAGCTGCCGCCACTTCCACCAGAGGTCGCAAGAGAAAGACTGAGGGACAAGACAAGCCATCCGGCCAGGAGAAGACCAGCTCTCGCAAATCGGCCAAGGCTGCTGCTGAGGCTTCCAAGCCCGTCGAGCCTCTTGTCAACCTCGAGGTCGAGCAATGGTGGGAGCACCAGCGAGCTCTCCAGAGCCTCGTTTCCGGATATGGAGGCCAGCCAGGTGACCACCACGCTATTCAATACATCAAGGATGCACAGGATCGCCTGAATGCCATGGGCAAGATCTCCCAGGACCTCGTCTTCACCAGCAAGCCCGAGGCACCAGTCCAGTCCTCTTACCGCCGCTCATGGAGGAATTGATTGACTTGCACAACTTACAGCAACACCAAGGATACTGCACATGATGTGTTTTCCTAACCACATAGCTCCAAGCTACAACCCGACACAATTTCCTTTGTCAGCCTGATGATAGAATAAAACAAAAAAGAAAGAAGAACAAAAAAAAAGACACATAAAAATGGATGATGACTGATGGGATAAATACGAGGGAACCAGCCTCTCTTCTTGTATAGATTTGTTTGGGAGGCTAACTGGGAGGAAAGACTTTTTGGTTTCTGGTTTTTGGTTACGGATTTTTTATGGCGGGATGGGAAATTTCTTTTTTACGAATTTATGACTGATGATTTGTTTGGATAAAATTTTCATGTATTTTTCTTGGTCATGGAAACAACGACTACTGCTTATTGGGTTTTGACTGGCGGGCGAGCGCAAGGAGTTTTCTTTTCCTTTGTTTTTCCCGTTTCTTTTAGATAGAACAACTGTGGCAACATGATGGATTATCTTTACTAAAAAAATACTGGGCGTTTTTGGGGATGATGGTGGGAACTTGGTAACGGTACTGGTACTCGGAACACACCTGGACTCGGACTCTTGGACTCGGACTCTTGGACTCGGACTCTTGGACTCGGACTCTTGGACTTTGACTTGGATTTGGAGTTTGGAATATGTGTTTTTGTGGTTTCCTTGAACATTGTATATGGTATATTCTTTTTTGCCTACTTTAGAGGCTGGTAGATATGACTCTTTTTCAGCAGTTTCTTCATTATTGATGGATTGAACTTCGCTTGTTAACCTTAACATCACTCCCAGTCCATGATATTATCTCCAACTACTCTGTTGAGCCAGCAAGTTGCTTTGGGAGTTCCAGTTGTTTGTGCGGTATTGTGTACGAATTCAAGGTAGACTTGAGACATGTTGCGCAGAAAAAAAATGGACTTTGGTTTTTTGTTTTTTTTTCCAACGGGAGAAGAAAAAAGCGGTTAACACTCTGTCTATAGATTGATGTATATTGTGTTTGATTTTCCTATACTACTTTGTGTAAAATGAGTGTGTATGATCCTTTGCCCTCCTCCTCTCTCCTGCTGCCAGTTCATCCTATCTACATAGCCCCTTTTTCTTCCCCTGCATCAAAAACCACTTTCGACCCAATTCTATTCATCTACTTTTCTTCCCATCCCCTTCCTTTTTCATTCCATTATCCTTTGTAGAGAAGTTTTTTACAAAGGCAACCCCTCACCCAGCCCCTGACCGGGAATCAAAGTGCCGTTCTGAATGGCAGCCCTGTGGCCCCTAGCTACGAACCCGTAAGCGGGCATGTAGCGGTCCAGCCAGGGGAGGAGCTCCAACGCTCCGGGGGTGTTTCGCCAGTCCCTCATGAGGTCGCAGACGATGGCGAACAGGCTCACGACGTTGACGCCGGCCTGTTGGAGCTGCGAGTTTGCGAGGTCCCGGATCAGGGCCGTTGTGGTGCCCGAGGCTTCGTGGTTCGCCCAGACGGAGTAGCCTTCGGCGCGGAGGGAGCGGGCCAGGAAGGCGGTGCCTTTTTTTTATGTTCTGTTAGTGCAGTTCTTTTACAATGGGGAAAGTGGGTGGGAGGTAATTGGATAGGAGGAGGATGGAAACGAAGTATATATATATATATGAAAGGAGGTGGAAGGATGGATGGATGGATGGATGGGGGGAAAAAAGAGAAAAGGAGCAAACATACAAACATCCGTGACGATACCGGCAATGATGATCTGGCTCTTGTTGCTAGCCCTGACAGCGTCCCTGAACTCTGCATTATCCCATGCGTTGACCTCTCCATTGCGCTTGATGAGAGGAGCGGTGGGATGCATGTCGAGGATTTCTTGAGGCAGGGGGCCGTTGGGACCAGTCTCGGCGGAGGTGGTGAGAATGGTGGGGAGGTTGAAGGCTTGGCCCAGGGCTGCGTGGGCTAGCATGTTGTTGCGGTAGAGGGTTGGGTCAAAGTCACGAGTGAGGTGATAGAGGCCTTCCTGAAGATCGAGGACGATGAGGAGCTGGAAGGGGCGTTAGTCACAAGAGGAGAGAACTGGGAACGGGGGAAGAAGTACCGAGTTGTTCTTGTCGAGTCGTTCCCACGGGACGCTGTCAGCCAAGGTGGCCGTGGCCATGAGGGCGGAGGAGAGGAGGGTGGTGAACTTCATTTTGTGTTGGCTGTGAAGATGGTCGACTGAAAAGTTCTGTGTGTTGACTGTGATGAACTGGTGCCGAGAACATCAAAAAGAGCAGCTGTTGATGCCCCCTTTTATACACAACTCGACCAAGCTTGACCTCGGCCACTTGACCTTAAATCACCGGCTGCTTTCTCCCACTTAGTTCCACTTCTCTGACCAAACGTTGCCTAATACTAGGATACTCACCGGTGACCCTGCTCAGTATGTCTGCAAGATGCTTGCTTGACCCATCTCATGATGCATCTCGGAGCATCTAGAGCACCTCAGATCGCCGCTGAAGCATCGCTAAGGCATTGGATAACCATTTGATAAGGTGTTGATCAGCACTAATGTCATCTGCAATGCTTCATGTCACATTGCTAGTCGAGCTATGGGATTCTCTATACGAGCAAGATGGGATTCTTGGAGACAGTTGTCGGAGGACTGACTAAGTGAGGTTGCGTTCAGATGCAGCTAGTCTATACCCAACCTGCACTTTTGTAAGCACCCCTGTTAGATCGGTAAGGTAGTCGCTGATTCAGCACCTTGATGACACTCGTGTACAACTTTGTGGAACCGCGAGATCTGAGAGGATTCACAAGAGCAGGGACGAGATGGAAAATCTTCCATCTCCCGACCTCTCATTCCACACATCTCTTTCTTCCGGTGTTGACAATCCTTTCTCCCTCTTTAAAATATCTGCGAGATTGCAGCATCATGCCAGCCAAAGGTCTGTAGATGTATGTATGTACATGTGCATATTGAAGAAGCTCCCCATGGCCAAGGCCGAATGAATATGAAAAGCCATCATTTTACCAAGTGTTCTTTATCCGTACCGGCCTGGATGGGATTGATCCAGATCTCGGCGACGACCAAAAAGATCGGATGTCTATTTCGAGAGGAAATCGTGGGTGGGATATTTTGTTTCGGATAGGAATGCGGCGCGGATGCTTGCTGAACAAAAAGTCTGCGACATGTGTAACGGCTTTTTAAAACCAACCCACCTGGATGCATGGGAAAAATTGAGCTTGGTTGGAATAAGGTGAGGTCGCTCTAGAGGGCCGGGCCACCGATGGTGGTGAGAAGGTGAACATCTTAAACGGCCCCCTGCGGCAATTGTGACCTGTGACTTGAGACAAGGGGACTCTCGCTAACATTTTGAACCCCGCATGCCCGCAATTCCAGGGGGTAATCAACCAGAAAGCGGCATAGCACAGTACTTTGCCCGGGCCTCCTTCAAGGGCATGCAAATGTCGGAGCGGGATGAAATCCATCCCTGGGCGCCACTCGTTTGAGATGGCGGCAGGTTCGAGGCGACGCGCCGAGAGGGGATATATGGCTTCTCTTTCTCTTTCTACTCCAAATCCTCTGTGAGTGCGATTGCTCCACGGGACCACCTTAAACAATGAAGATCCTACAAACACTCTCGGGACTTTCTATCCTTGCCAGCTCGGTTCTGGCGCATGAAGGACAACATCACCAGCATCATCATCATCATCATCGCCATGATGCCCCAGATCATAACAATCTTGCCCATGCTGAAATATGCGGGTCCGGAGGTTCCATCATAGCCGGCAGTGACACACTCTGCGGGCATGGAGTAGCAGGAGATGCAGTCGAAGGTCAAAAGGTCATCCTATCAGAACCCAAAGTCGAAAAGTCACCACCACAGATCCTCACGAACCACACCAATAATCATGATGGTGATCCAAAACACCACATCTGGACACACACAACGCCATGTTTCAACAGCACAAAGTCCGAGGTGGAGATCTGTGTCTTCACAGACGAAAAGTTCGCCAACGGCAGAGGAGCCTCGTTCGTCCTGACACACAGTCGAGCGGCTCATATTGCGAAATATCCAGCCTTCGTCGATCCAGATCTGGTCAAGGAAATCAACCAAGACCTCCATCAGACCAGGCCACCTAAATATGACATGAAAGAAATCCCCGGCAAAGGGATGGGTCTTATAGCCAAGGAACACATCAGACGAGGCGACCTCATCATGGCCAATACCGTCTCCCTCATGATCGACTATCGGGCGTTTGAGGAGCTCCCCAAGGAACACTACACTCAACTTCAGGCTGCAGCAGTCGAGTACCTACCTCAAGCCCACCGCGAAGTCATCCTGGCCCTCTCAACCCATGATGGAACTGACCGCACGCACATCGAACGCATCGACAAGATTGCAGCCACCAATGCGTTCGACATCGACGCGGATGACGAGGACGAGATCCAGGACCACGGCTTCTACGTCGTCTTCCCCGAGATTGCTCGCATGAACCACGACTGCCGCCCCAACTCCGACTACTACTTTGACCATGACACCCTAACGCAATACATCCACGCAGTCCGCGACATCTCTCCCGGAGAAGAACTCACATTATCTTACATCAACCCCGTTATGAAGCGCAAAGCTCGCGTTCGCAAGCTGCAGCGCATCTGGGGCTTCGAATGCGCCTGTCCATTGTGCACCCAGGAAAAGCCGCGCGTGGGCGCAAGTGATTTGCGCATTAGACAAATCAAGGAGCTTGCCAATGAGTTTCAGGAGTGGGAGCCTCAGAGCAGGGCGAATCCGTCCATGGCGGAGCTGATGGTCAGTCTGTATGAGCAGGAGAGGCTTTGGGGCTCAATGTACGAGGCGTATGTCTATGCGGCCCTTGAGTATAATGCCATCGGGGAGCCTTGGATGGCGATCAAGTACGCGAGACTGGCGGTTGATTGGGGGATCCCGGTCGTTGGACCCAAGGATTCTGATGTGATTGAGATGGCAAAGATGGCTGAGGATCCTTGGGGGCATTGGAGTTGGTTGAAGAGGAACAAGGTTAGGGGTGGGTGGGGGAAGAGGCAGAAGGAGAGTGCCGATGATGAGTAGTCTTTTCTTTTCTTGTCTCTCTTTTTCACGGCGTTTTCAGGTTCGGTATTACTGGTACATATTGTTGGAGATGGGATTGATCGCGGGTGATTACGGGTACACTGTGTATAGGTACGGCTTCAGGCGATAAAACTGTTGAACCAGGTTGGCAGCTCTCTAACTTTAAGTGGGGTATCTTTTAAGGAAATTTCCCGTCTACATACGTCACTGGAAAACCGGTGGGACCTGTCAGAAAAGCGCTGGTCTTGTTCTGTGACACGAAAACAAACGAAAAAGCTTCCACTTATAGACGAGAATATGCGAATGCTGCAATTACCGTCTCAAATGTTGGGCTTCCATCATTGGTCAAGGGGAGTTTAACTTCAAACACACGTCCCGAAGATAGTTCTTGTAGCACAAAGTGGGGTGAAGATCCCCATGGCGGGGTAACCTGGAAGATCCAGGCCTGCCCACTACACTACGTATCCAGTGGGAGGGCAGCCGCTGGCATCATCGCTGTGATTTACCGCCCAGGTTCCAAGGTTCCAGTTCCAACTCTCCCGGCCTCCGAGTCCTTTTATTTCCAGTACATCCGACAATCCGACAAAGAGTTGCATCAGAGAATTTTTCGACAAAGATGGCGTCCAACCTATCAGTAGACCCAGCCAAGGCGATAGAGGCCATTCGAGAGGCTCGCCCACCCGCAACCGACCGATTCACCTACCTGACCATTATCGAGGCCAACCTCCTGCCCGAAGTTCTCCCCACGCTCAATGAGATTCTTCAGGATGCGGAACTCACCCAGGAGATAGGGTGGGATCTTGTCTACAACTTGGTCAACTTGCCTGGCTCCGAAGGGTGTCTCGAAACCATTGCGCGTCTGGGCAATCCACGAGAGGTGATCCTCAAGGTTCTCGAGACTTTCGAGGTGCTAGAACAAGATGGCTACCAGGCAGATGACGAGGAGGATGACTCCGAGGCCGAAAAGAAGGATGCCACGGCTGTATCGACGATACAAAAGTTCATTCTCCTCCTGGGCATGCTTGCTATCCTACACAAACGCATCAAGACGAAATACCCAAGTCGTTTCCTCGTCCAGACCTTGCAAACGGTCTACAGCGCATACCGACCGAATCACGAGTTGACAGCTGCTATTATCAATCTGGTACACAGTCTTTCGGGCGAGCGGAGGCCACCCTTACCGAGCAGGAAGTCCAGCATTAATGTTGCCAGCTTGGGAGTTGAACGTGATGCGTCCAAGAATGCGCCAGACCCAGAGGCGGATAGGGAGGGGCGGGAAGATCCTACAGAAAGCGTGCTTCAGCAGAAGCTCTTGCTCAGCTTTGCGACTTGCATCCTCGAGGCATATGTCAATGGGAATAATATGGCATGGGCAGCGAGACTGTTGGAGTTCTTCAACCCGGAGAGGATAATCCCAGGCAGAAAGACCCTCATGGCTGCCTTCAGAGAAGATCAAGAACTCCTAGCAAGGGATGCAATTGTCGGGAAACTAGTCGTAAGTTATTCCCAACAACCCATCTGTGTCTCATCATCGACTAATTCTTTCCTCCTTCAGGCGCTCATCAGCGACTTGGGCCTCACCTCACCCTCCAAATCCTTCATCACCGACCTGCTCCAGGGGCCCTTACAAACCCTACCCTTCTCCGGCGACCCGCCCTCCGACCCTTCCGAAATATCCCTCCCAACAGGTGGGGCGGTCATCCTCCTAACATATTGGATCTTCTCGTCCACCATCTTTGACGCAAGTCATCCATGCCCGGATATCCACATCTTCCCTGAGCACTTGGCCATCCTGGACAAGTTCCTACAAGATGATGCGCACACGGCAATCCAGAAAACTCCGGGGACCATTGAATCACTTGTCGCCATTGGTCTCTGGTTGCACTACTCTAATCTTCTTGGCTCTCCCACTCCGAACCTTCATCCCGAACAGGATCCTCAGACCTCTGATTTTATGAGATACACTCATCTCGCGACGCTCACTGCGCTGTTCCATCCCAACCTTCAGGTCAGAAACGCAGCAAGCACCCTTGCTGGTCTTGTCTTCCACTCTGATTCATCAGATGAGGATAGGCTGAAGATCTTGTATGATCTGCTGGAGAACTGCGGGTTTGCCTCTCTGAAAGCAAGGGCGGTGGCTTGGTTGAGAGAGGAGATTATATCTGCTACTTCTCCATCTGGAGATCCGAGTCTATTCTCGACAACACAGGCATTGGAGACTCTGCAATATGTGGTGTTCCCCAACTTGGACTTTTTGGATGAGGATATTGAAGGGAATGATGGAGGAAAGGAGGAAGCAGTGGAGTACCTCGCTGGAAATGCGCAGTTCTTGGGACAGGCTGTGAATTTCGGGTTGTTTTTATGGGGTGGGGAGAAGAGGGGAGATTGGGTGCCAGAGAATATGGACGCCGCGGTGAGAGAGAGGTGGTTTGAGCCTTTGGTCAAGGTTGTTGATGGTCTTGAAGGGGAAGAAGGGTTGGGGCAAGAGCTGGAAGGCGAGGTGAGGTTCTTGAAGGGACGTTTAGCGGATCTGGGAGCGAGGATTGGTGCTGAGAAGTGATGGTCAGTGCAATTTTGCTTTTTGATGGATTTGCAAGCAAATATGAGGAGATGTGTCAGGTGTGGGATACTACGGCGTCTCCTTCATTTTTGTTCGCCATGTTTCCTGGTATTTTCTTCCTGCAACTAGAGCCTGCGTTTACTATTTCACACTACGGACGTATTCAAGTTTCGAAAGAGCTATTTGAAAGTTGTCGAATGAGTTTAGTAATCTCCTCATACTTATGATAGCTCAACACCTCTACCACCTTCGATTGAATTGATTGAATTGAAACTGCACCCCTGACAGAATCGAGAGAAGGGTCCTGCTCTCCTGAAAGTGATTGAGCCCTGTTTCTGTTGCAAGGCAATGTCTTGGCAGACCCTTTTGAAAGATTGGGAGGTTTCCTGAAAGAGTCGAGGATCCAGACCAAAGTTCGCAGAAGTGCCCGACAGGGATCCAAGAAACGGCTGGCCCCCACCTGTCTTGGTTAGCGCGGAGCCAAACCTCCTACCCCTGCAGGAGCTCGCTGGCGGTGATGTCATCGGTTTTCCTGTCATCGACAAGAGGGCTGCCAAATCGGGTCGAGGAGGACGCGACGCCCCTTCTTGTTTCGACGTCCAATGGGGCAGAGGAAGAACCCAGGAACGTGCAGGAAGAGTAAAAACGGTTTCACGAAAACGAAGGGTAATTTCATGCGAATTCGGTCGCACTCGGGAGTTCGGCTGTTTTCGATTACTGTTATCTGCCAATATCTTGGGTGAAGCACTGAAATCAGGAAACCAAAAGTCTTGGAAGGGCTACGTCAGGCTCGGGAGATACCTATACTTGGGGTAATAATAACTTTGCGGCAAAGCAGAAAACAAAAAGAGTTTGATCCAAAAAGCTGAGTTTTGGAGAAGCGCCGATCTCTTTTTCATCTCGCAGCACTAGTCCCGGGAGCTTTGGCCGCTGCTGCTGAGCACAACACACCAATCGTCCTACATACATACACCTACAAACATTTCTAGCTCCAGGTCTCGAAGCTCGAGAGCTCTTCACACCGGACCCCCGCCTTGCATCCTCATCTCATCCCGCAAGCCATCATGGATTCCGAGCCCCAAAGGCGATCGCCCAAGGGAGACGATGGCCCGCTTGATATCGAGACCATTTATGAAAATGGCGAAAAGAAGACCGTTGTACTCAACCCCGAGGGGAAGGTCGTCTACCCTGCCTACGTCCCGCCGCCTACCCAGTCTCCTCCACAAGCTGGAACCTCAACAAAACCTCCTTCACAGGAGCAACAACAACATCATATCAAGGACGACAATCCTTTCCAGTCGAATGCCCGCAAGATGCCTCGAGTGAACAGCGAAGACCGCACTCCTTCACCCAAGACGGTAATGCTACAGCGAGCTAGAACCGAGGTCTCACCCACACTTCACGATGAATCCAGCAGCGAATCATCCTCAGATGAGGAGCACCTGAACAAGCTGTCCAATAAGGAACGGAAGAAGGCACTGAAACAGAAACAAAAACAAGACCGATATCGTCGCTTCAGTCTCGGCAATGAACATTACACCACCAAGGGCAAGGTGTCGAAGCAAGATGGCCGTCTCAGCATCTCCCTCAAGGATACCAGCAACACTGGATACCTTGCTAAAGCTCTCGGCCAAGCAGCCAGGAAGATGGCCCCTCAGAAGAAGGCTGATAAGGACGACGCCGTCAATCGAGACAAGGCAGATAGCGAAGCGGCTCAGAAGCCCAGCCACCCTCAACCCTCAACCCCATCAACTTTCCAACTTGATATGCCTCAACCCCGGCTCAACATAGTTATAATGGTCATTGGTTCACGAGGAGACGCCCAACCCTTTCTCAAGATCGGAAAAGTCCTTAAAGAGCAATACGGTCACAGAGTGCGCATTGCAACCCATCCTGCCTTTCGAGACTTTGTCGAGAAAGACTCCGGCCTCGAATTCTTCTCCGTCGGTGGCGATCCATCAGAGCTCATGTCATTCATGGTGAAGAACCCAGGCATGATTCCAACCTTATCCAGCATCAAAGCAGGCGATATTTCCAAGAGAAGGCAAGCAATGGCAACAATGTTCAGGGGTTTCTGGCGGGCATGCATCAACGCCACAGATGACGAAACCAACACCCACAATCTCAAAATGATGGGAGCTAGAGATCCGTTCGTGGCCGACGCTATCATTGCCAACCCGCCTAGTTTTGCGCATATTCACTGCGCGGAGGCGCTGGGTATACCGCTGCATCTGATGTTCACATTTCCTTATACACCCACTCAGGCTTTTCCGCATCCGTTGGCGAGGATCAAGGGGGGCGGAATGTCTGGCCCCGAGCAGGGGGATCAACAAGGGTATGCTAATTGGATTTCGTATCCCTTAGTTGAGATGATGGTTTGGCAGGGCTTAGGTGATTTGGTGAATGACTTTAGGGTCAAGACTTTGGGATTGGATCCCGTGAGTACCCTTTGGGCGCCCGGTGCTACGTACAGACTGAGGGTTCCAATGAGTTATCTTTGGAGTCCTGGGGTTGTGCCTAAGCCGGAGGATTGGGGTGAGGAGGTCGGAGTTGAGGGCTGGGTTTTCCTTGAGCTTGGTGGGACGTTTAAACCCGAGGAGGGACTCAAGAATTTTCTTGAGAAGGGGAAGGATAGTGATAAGGACTTGGTGTATATTGGGTTCGGGTCTATTGTGGTTGATGATGCTGATAAGTTCACGGAAATGATTTTTGAGGCTGTCAAGAAGGCTGGAGTTAGGGCGTTGGTTAGTAAGGGATGGGGTGGACTTGGTGCTGGGGAGGGACTGGAGGTTCCAGAGGACATTTATATGTTGGATAACACGCCTCACGATTGGTTGTTCCCCAGGGTGAAGGCTACGGTTATTCATGGAGGGGCGGGCACTACGGCTATTGCGTTGAAGTGCGGGAAGCCGACCATGATTGTGCCTTTCTTTGGGGATCAGTACTTTTGGGGAAGCATGGTCTCCAATGCTGGAGCTGGACCTGAGCCCGTGCCGTACAAGGAGTTGGATGCGGATAAACTGGCCGAGGGGATCAAGTTTTGCTTGACCGAGGAGGCGCAAACGGCTGTTGATAAGATTGCAAAGAGCATTGCGGAGGAAGGAGACGGCGCGGAGAATGCGTGCAGGGCTTTTCATAAGGGGTTAGTGTTGCACGGGGAGAGGTCAATGAGGTGTGCGATCCTGCCAGAGATGGCAGCGACCTGGAAGATGAAGGACACTGGACTGAGGCTGAGTCCCGTTGCGGCGGAGATGTTGGTGCAGAGGCGCTTGGTGAGCTGGAAGAAACTGAGGTTGTTGAGGCATAATGAGTGGAATGATTTTGAAGGCCCTGGAGAACCAATCACTGGAATTACTGGATCGATTATGGGTACAGTTGGAAATGTTTTTGGTGGGATTGGTGGGGTGCCTTATCGGGTTGCGAAGAAGTTTAGGCATAGTAAAGAGAAGGAGAAGGAGAAGGAGAAGAAGAAGCGTAAGGGAAGTGCGAATGGGCACACCAGTGTGAAGAAGAAGGATGGCAACAAGCAGTCAAATGGCAGTGGTGGTGGTGGTGGCAGTGATGATGAGCCTCCTCAAGTCGAGACTGCCACTGCTGGTGCTATTCATCGGCGCGATTCGAGTTCATCTACTTCAACCTTATCGAACCCAGCCGAAGAAGTCGCTCATCAAGTCGGCCATGGCGCCTTGAAATCAGCTGCTGCCATTGCGAAAGCACCCGTTGATTTATCTGTGGCTCTTGCCCAGGGCTTCCACAACGCACCGCGTCTTTACGGTGATGATACCGTCCGTCGGCCTATCAGAGTTACGGGAATGAAGTCAGGTCTCAAAGCAGCTGGGCATGAGTTTGTGTTTGGCATCTACGACGGATGGACTGGAGTTGTCAGATTACCTTACAGAGGAGCAAAGCAAAGCGGAGTCCGTGGCTTCGTTACGGGCGTCGGCATGGGTCTTACTGGGTTTATTCTCAAAGATATTGCAGCTATTATTGGTCCTGTTGGGTATACACTCAAGGGAGTGGTGAAGCAGGCTGACAGGGGCAAACAGCCGATCAAGTATATACGAAAGGCTAGGGTTGCTCAGGGTGAGAGGGAACTGAGACAACTGAGTGATGAAGAAAAAGAGGAGAAGGGTAAAGAGGTGGTTAAGGCTTGGGCTATTATGTGGAAACTGTGGGAGGAGTTGGAGAGGATGGAGAAGACCAAGGGGAAGAACAGTTTGAGAGCCAAACTGGGCGGGAGACATCGGAAGGCGAGGAAGAGAAGGGAGTGGGATGTTTTGTTTGAGAGTTCGGAGGTCGCGGAACGGAGTTTGGAGGGGTTAAAGAAGGGGGAGGGTGTGGATGTTATTCTGAGGAGGGAGAAGGGGAGGTTTGATCGGGAGGGGAAGTGGAAAGAAGACAAGGAGGAAGAGGCAGTGGTGGACGGTGGTGATAAACGGACGCCAGTTTTGGAACAAGAGGGAATTGCGGTCCAGGATGGTGTTGCTGTCAAGTCTTCAGACGAGGATGAGGCTGTCAGTAGGGATTTAGAAGGGTATTTGAGCGATGGCAAGAAGGAGAACGAGACGAACCCGTTTGCCGCTGCTGCCGTTGAGCCTAGTGCTCCGAGTAGGGAGGCTGAGGTTGCGAATAGCGTGGCTGGTGCAAAGTTGCTGGCTGTTGAGGCGGCTGATGTTAAGGCTTGATCATCTCAGATTGCGGTATGAGGGGTATATGAGATGATTACCCCTAAATTGGTCGGCGACTTTCATGTTTCTTCATGCAAGATACTCTTGGCTTCCGCGCGCGGTTCCTTTGTATGGTGCGGTACTGTGCCTCGTAATAAGCGCGTTTAATGGGATGGGAAATTCAGGGTTATTTTTTTCTCTCTTTCTTTTTCATCCTTTTTTGTGGCATAATGCAATGTTTGAACCTAATGGCTCATGATTTTTGTCTGGCATGGAGTTGGTTCTAGAATTTGGTATGGATACGATTATTGTTTTTTTGGATGGGGGAAGGACTTGGACAACAACACATACACATATAGCAAGGTATTTAATTATAGCAGAGCAAATGAATGATGTTAAATGAATGATATTCTGCTGGTGTTTGAAATGGACATTGATATGATGGAAAGATGGGCAATTAATACCTGATCAGACTGTCACTTGGTTATGAGTTTGGGACGGAGGTGTTACATGTTTCTTGGCTGTGATGGGATGCTGGAGAGGATTTAGTAAGTCCTAACGCAAGAGAAGAGTATGTATGATGTTGGACGTGTGGTATGAATGTGTGATATAAAAGTGTGATATAGTATGAAAGTATGAGTAAGGTAAAGTGAGGTTTGTATTATAGTGATGGGGTTTAATTTACTCTCGATTCTGAACACAAAGGAAGTGTACATACGCATGTATAATCTTGAATTCAAGTTCCAGAGTTATGCCCGACCACTTACTCCGTACAGTAGATAGGTACTGTAGCCAACCACGTCGTGGACCAAAAAAAATCGACACTGCAAACTGGTTTTAGTCACTGCAAAGGTATACAACCACCAAACTCAGCACTTCCTCCGGCCACAACTATGCCTCTGGATTCATTTTTACTATAAATATGAAATATATATATATCTCATCATATCATTGTATTGATTGGGAAGTAAAAGAGGATTTTTAGCAGCTTTTCTTGCGTTAAAAAAAGTTTGGCGTTTAGTGGTGCCTCTCTCTGCTTTGCGGTACCGTTTTTTTTTTTGTCCACGACGTGTGTGTGTGTGTGTGTGTGCCAACCTCAGTACTCCATTCAGTGCCAGTTTGTAATAAAACTTTCCAATGAATCTTATATCCTCATCCGGAAAGGTCGTTCTTCAGCCCTTACCCATATACCCCTTTATTCCCCCCCCCATGAAAGGTAATACAAATGGTGCATTGAAATGCGAAAGAACTCGGATATCCTGCGTGTGCTGTCCAATCACGTTCCAGAGTTCAAATATTATCTAAAATTTGCCCACATGAATGCATGGATGGTCGTTGAGGGTGGGTAGATTTGAAGTTCGGTTAGGGAGATGCGTACTTTTGCAGTTTGTCTCAAACCGCCTGTAATGTAGATGATTGAATTCCTGTTCAAGTCAAGCGTTATCGGGCATAACCGGAAAATTAGATGATTGGATATTTCATCCGGAAAGTTGACCTTGTTAAAAGACCATGGCAATATCAAGCTTTTGTCAAGCTTTTATCAAGCTTTTATCAAGCATTAAAATTTAAAAGCTTGTATGCGACATCGCGATGTCTGATGAGGTTACGCGTTGGTTAGCACTGGGGGAAATATACTGTATTTGGTTCGATTCCAAATGGCGCTAGTACAACGGTGTAGCGGTACGCTTCTTTCTCGCGTAGGTTTCCCAGAAAAGGTGCTCCTACTTTTTTGGGATGACAGCTGAACCCCCCCCATAAACGGGCGGAAAAGCTAAGAAACTCGGGAACCCGCATCCTTCAGCGACTCTTGGCAGGCACGCTAAAAGCTGCAGCTGAGTTGTTGTTAGGGCTGATTTAGGAAACATCTTTCTGGGAGTTTTCTCTGCATCGTCCTGTTGGATCCGAGTCTTGTGTCGTGCTCGCTTCTTTCCAGTTAATCACCGGCCGAAACTTGTCGTTCGCGAATCAAAAGGTTATGAAGCAACCGTTTTATTCGTTTGTTGGTTTCCAACGTTTCGTCATCGGACGGCTGCCGGACGCTAACACATCAGCTCCAGGCTATGTACAAGCCCTTCCTTTTGTGTGGTTGGACCGGTCAGCGCCGCCGCCTTTTTTCTCTGATCTTTCTTCTCGACTTGTGATTTTCCTTCCGTCTGGATATCGTTTCTGAAACAAGGAGATGCCAGCGTGCTTGCGGCGGGCAAAGTCGCCACGCCCGAAATTTGGGGGCTCGATGGGAAAATGATGATCAAAGATGAAAGCTGGATAAGGATTACGATGTCGAGGAACCGAGTGGTTCATCTCCATCCTCCCCCGGTGATGATGACTTCGCCGGACACTGTCTCTCTGCAAACCAACTTCTTGACACATTAGTAGGTGGATGGGAATATTCGGTGGTTCTGACCTTTTTGCGCATTGCTTCGCAGCTGATCTTTGCTCCTGGGGATTTTACCCACCGCATCATCAAGATAGACGAGGGGCCATGGTATTGCTGACATATGCTCAGGGGGGTGTACATGTATAGCTTGTTGATCCTTGACCGCGCCGCTGACTTTGTGTCTTTTTCTCTTTCTCTTTCTTTTTGATCTCTCACTCAAGCAACAAACTTTTCAACGCTCGCTTACGGTTCTTCTGGGGAAGGAAAACATCGACGTCATGAGTTCAACGACCACGTCAGTAAGACGAGAATAATACAGCAAAGAAATCCATAACATTGCATATACCATAATACCCCCATCGAAAATGGACCCTCAACATCAATCGAGCCGAGGATCTCTCATCCACAGCCACGGCATCGAGCTCACAGACCAGCCACGATATCTAGAACACGACGCCCAGCCAGGTCTCGAAGTGTTTGAGCACTCAACGTTAGAACCACTCAACAACAATACACCGACATATGGGCCACATCAATACCCATCCCCTTCCTATCCTTACGCACATAACCAACAAGCACTTTGGGAGAAAGCTGTTGCCGGCGGCCCACCACCACCACCACCCACATCATCCGCAGTATCAGGCCTGGAGCTTTTACAAACAAGACCACAGACTGCATACAGCACCAGCAATAATGACTTTAGCAGCCCATTTGATCAACGCCTGCTGGTGGTGCAACCGCCTGATAAGAAACGGGAAGGGATGATTTGCGGCATCAAGAAGCAACTCTTTTGGATCATTCTGGCCATCTCGATCTTCTTGTTGGTTGTGGCTGTTGCTACCGGTGTTGGTGTTGGAGTGGGAACTCGGAAAGGGAATGAGAGGTGAGCTGATTCTTTCTTCTCTTACTTAAAGAACACCAGACCGGACTTTTAGGGGTGGAAGTCCTTCCCAAGACGGCCCTTCGGATGGGTTTCGTTGGGGCCAAACAGTGGGTTTCAGTAATGGGTCACGCATCCAAAGAAGCAAACGACACACCTAACCCAGCCAACCCGGGCCTCCCCCTCGCTAACCATTCGTTTTTTTTATAACCAGAGCATCATCCCAATCTCATCATCTTCAGAAACATACACTAACACTCCGGCCCAGCCCCTTACCAACCACAACCTCAACTCCAACAGCAACCCGACTTTTCCCCCTCCCAGTAGCACAAGCAACCACCTCACCAAACGGAGTCAACTGCCCGTCAAACAATCTGACGCTATACACCCCCTCACGCACTCCAAACCGGAAGTACTTGCTTCTCTGCGGGCGGGATTACAGCTCCAACTTGGGCTTCGGTACTGAAGACCTCTACAACCAGCGGACGGACAGCATGAGTGAGTGTATTGAAGCGTGCGCGGCGCAAGAAGGGTGCGTGGGCGCCGGTTGGGGATCTACGGAGGGCAAAAAGACTTGTTGGTTGAAGAGTAAGCTGGGCGAACCTAATTGGACGGGTGCCTGGTTGTTTGCTGTTGAGGATACCGAGTTCAATGGGACGACGTAGGAAGAGGTAAATGTTGTGAGGGTTTAAATAAGGAGATTTTTTTTGTTAACTTTTTTATTGGTGGATAGTTTTTGTATATACGTTTATCTTCAAGATCAGGCACACATTTATCAAGCTGACGCTGGTTCAGACAGCCTTGAAGTTGTGTTTGTGGATTAGTAGGGATTCTGCACGCACGTTGCAGAACCACATGGTCAGGTTACATATACAACAGCCTGACGGACCATATCACAAGCACATGTTTGCATATCACTGGATGTGTTTCTGTTGTATTCATATACAAACTTGGGTACTTGTAAACGCTCGCCGCTCGGGGATCATTCCGAAATCTACATGATAGTATACACATACATGGGGCGGAAGCGGGACACTTTCACCCCATGAGTTTCCATTTAGGCTATGTACCGTGGCTATGGAATATGCAGGTCCGATGTGACTGTCGAGCAGTAGGTTATCTCGGATCGAGCTATTTTAGCGAACAAGAGAGAGCCCACCTCCCCCGGGAACCTGGGAAAGAGAAGGGGGGCAAAAAAAAAAAAAAGGTTGGAGTTTTCTTTTTTCGTCTTGTTTTCCTATCACGGGTAAGTGGGACTAGACTACATATGTACAACAGCAGGCCTGTCTGCAGCAGCAGTTGGGTGGGGATAATGTGTATGTACCGATGAACGGGTCTGTGGTTCCGTGAACCCGGTGGAACGGACGGGAGGATGCATTCTCGGATTCACGAGCCAGTGCATCCGCTCACAAAGGAAGGGAATTGGGGTTCAAACGGTAGGCGAGAAAGGTTGATTGATAGCGTGACGCAGTGGTAGAATGTATGTATGTATGGATGTACGTTTCCGTGGTCATGGGAAAGTAAGGAGGGGGGGGGGGGTCTGGTTTTCCATATTAAAGTGTTGTATGTTCCCCATCAATCCCATCGATCGCCTGCTCATTCCAAGACTTTCTCAAAAAAGCTTGTTTTTCCCTCAAGATGCATCTCACTTTGGGGGCAATTATTGCCTTGTCTGCTGCTGGTCTTGCGGCTGCGGAGGAGCTCAAGAACTTGAATACCAGCTTGACTATCCTGGTCAACAATGATCTTTTGGGTATGTACCCAACCAACATTCATTATATTCGACTAAATGCTATGTTATGGATACTGATGTTGACGATGTGTTGAAAATAGGATCAAGCAGCCCGAACGCAGACACTTCAGTCATTGTCACCGAGTCTCGTCTTTCTAGAGACAGCTACGAGCGTGTCTGCTCTGGCCTGGGGGAGCAGCCGTACTCGGGCAGCAAAAGCAGCAAAGGAATAAAACCCTTGCTCGACTACCTGAAGCATGAAGGAAGAGCTACTCCCTCTTCCCAGTTTTGGGTAGCCGGGTCCGGGTCCTCTCAGAAAGTCATCAACACCTCGGGAGTCACCACCCAGCAAAAGTCAAAGAAGGATACGCTCCAAGGTCTATGCACCAATAAAGCACCCTTCTCGGACGGATCATTTCAAGATACCAGCAACAAGTGGCAGATATCTCTGGACGTCAACAACCAAACCCTCACCGGCTTCCGGGACCGTCTTTCCTTTCGCTTTTTAGGAGTCAGATATGCCGCTCAGCCAAAGAGATTCACGTACTCTACGCTCTTCCAAGGCTCCGGAGAACCCGCCTCAGCACTCGACTACGGCTCCCAATGCGCCCAGGGATCAGATACGGGCTCGGAAGACTGTCTGTTCCTCAACGTCTGGACTCCGTACCTGCCCAACCCTACCAGCAAGCCCGAGAAAAGAAACCTCCGTCCGGTCGCCTTTTGGATCCACGGGGGGGCATTCACAGGCGGAACGGCAAACGACGCAACCTTTGACGGCGGCAACATGGCTTCCCGGGGCGACGTAGTGGTGGTAGCAATCAACTACCGCCTTTCCACCCTCGGCTTCTTGGCTCTCAAGGACGGCAGCACGAACGGCAATTACGGCCTGGCAGACCAGATCACCGCCCTCGACTGGGTGCGCAAGAACATCGTGTCGCTGGGCGGCGACCCGGATCGAGTCACCATCTTTGGCCAGTCGGCCGGTGCCGGGTCCGTCCGGGCGCTCATTGCCTCGCCCAAAGCAGCCGGCAAGTTCTCCAGCGCCATACTGCTTTCCAACCTAGGAGGGTACGGGTACGGCACCACCTACTCGAAGTACTACACCATAGACGAGCAGGTATCCGTGGCGGCCAACGGCATCCTCAACGCGACAAACTGCACGGGCGCCGCGTCGCAGGTCGACTGTCTGCGCGCCGTCCCGGCGCACACGCTCACAAAGATAGGAGGAGCCAGGTATCTCGTCGTGGACGGGACTTACCTGACCTCGTCCGCTTTGCCCGTTTCCGGCCCCCCCCTGAATGTAAACTTAATGATTGGCATAACCCGCGACGACGGCGCGCCCTTCATTTCTTATCCTTCTTCCGCAAACGCCAACATCTCTCAGGCGGATTACCTCGCCTCGCAGGGGTTCTCTTCCCCTCCCGCTCTGAGTCTGCCGCTGGACTTGTACCCCCTGTCGCAGACAAGCAATAGGAGCCTGGCGCTGTTTAACTCGTCGGCCAAGCTGGCGACCGATGCGGTTTTCCGGTGCGTGGACCAGGCCACGACATACAGTCTGCTGAAGGCGGGCAGGGTGGATAAAATCTGGGAGTACGAGTTTGACAGGAGTTACCAGACGGGTGGGTGGCCAAACTTGGATGTTTGCGAGCCGCCCAAGTCTGATAAGTATCCGGTATGTTTTTTTTTTTTCTTCTTCTTTTTCCCCCCCTTTCCTTTTGACAGTGTATATAAGTACGGAAGGGTAAGAAAAAAACATAAAAAAGTAACTAACGATAAAAACAGAACGGAGACCTCACGAAAGATTACCTCAAATGCCATTCGGGAGAACTGTACTACGTTTTTGGCACCTTATCTCGTCAAGGACGGGTCGACAGGGACGGAAACGATATTAGTTTCGGCGGCTACGTCCTGGACTCCTTCTTGAGCTTCATAAGAGGCGGAAGTCCAGATTTGGACAGGAAGTGGGCGGATTCGAGGGGTTATGAAGCGAGTTTGCGGCAGGCAAGACAGAAGTGGGAGCCAAGTACGAAGAAGGGGGGGTTAAAGATGAAGATTTTGGATTGGTAAGTTTCTTCCGTCCTGATGAAGTGTAGTATAGTATAGGTTGATGCTGACATGTGATAATTTGTGTAGGCCAGAGTCAAAAATGAGTGGGTTTAGGAGTTTGGAGCAGTGCAAGAGGTTGGGACTGGGGGTTGACAGTTATTACGGGTAGTTCTACTTTCTAAACTTCAACACAATCCAGGCCGCAAGACGATAGCCAAAAATAATGGCAATCATGATGCCGACATCTCTCCCCATGTGTCCCGGTTTATAACCATACTGGTCAAGAACAGCTTGGCCGCGAATGAGACACTGATCGGCCAAATCGGTCTGCCACATGCACTGGCATCCCGTTTCCGTCTTGGTACAGCTGTACACCCGCTCACTAAATTCGTTGACCATCATGCCCTCGAATACGTACTTCTGGTAGTCCCAGTAGTGAAAGGCGTATTTATAGAACACGTTCAGAGTCTTTGGTGGGACCATGAACCCGTTCAACGACATCCACAATCCGTTGGCGAAAGCAACGAGAGCCAACGAGACGACAAAGGACGGAACCAAGGATGCCATGAAGACCACCAGACCCTCAGCCGCCAGTAAGTCGAGGTACAGCCAAAAGATCCACGTCAAAAAAGCCTTTGCCGTTGGCTGAAAGTTGGATAGCCAGTAGCAGATGACGGAAAAGACGACCGAGAAGAGAAACAGGTACGGAGTTCCGATCAAGAAGTTGGAGACGATCATCTCGGTTGCGCCGTACAGTCCGTTTCGCTTCTCCTTGATGTACTGCATGTAATCTTCGAGGTAGGCAGGACAGTAAGCCACAGCCATGAAGCTGAGGAAGCAGCTGCCGTAGAAAATGGAGTTGATGAACGGCTGGATTGACTCTTGGGTTGGTTGGAGTCTTACCCAGACGGTTCCCATCATGATGGCCAGGCCTAATTACACCAAAACTGTTAGCATTTGCTTTTCCCTGGCATACCATATCACCATTTTCCCACTTACCGGTATACATGGCCAACCTTATCCCATAAACGACCACATCCCTATAACTCTTGATAAAACTCCTATGCACCAGGGTAGCCACAACACTCGCCAACCCAGGCTTCTTTTTCCTCTTCATCTCATCCTCATCCTCAAATCCTATCAGCCCCCCTTTTTCACCACTACTTTGTGTCCAAACACCCTCAACCACCCTTTTCAACTCCCTCCCCTTTTCACTCCCCTCCCACATCGCACTCATCTCCTCCACCCTCCTCTCGGCCCCTTCTCTGTCCTCGGCAAAATCAGTACTAACCAAGCCCAAAACCCACTCGGCAACATTAACCCTCAGGGGCACTTTTTGACCCAAAACATCCTCATAATACCCTGTTACACCCTTCACATCCCCAAAGTACTGCGTCCTCCCCTTGCTACCCAAAACCAGCACCTTATCGAACCCTTCATTGAACATTACCGAGCTGGGCTGATGTATGCTCGCAATAACGATTATTTTTTCCCTCTTTGCTATTTTCTTCAAGTACGAAACGACCTCCAACCCCGCGACGGCATCTAACCCGGAGGTCGGCTCATCCAAAAGTAGTATCCTGGGTCCCGTGATTAATTGAGAAGCAACGCCTAGCCTTCTCTTTTGACCCCCACTTAGTCCCTTGCGGATGGGCGTGCCGACTATCGTGTCTGCTTGGTTCCGCAGACCGAAAGCGTCGATTAGGTGCTCGACGCGGGTTGTCCTCTCCTTCTTGCTCAGTGCGCCTGAGAGTTTAGCGGCGAAGTGCAGGGTTTCACGAACGGTGAGGGAGCCGATTAGGGCGTCTTCTTGTTCTACTAGTCTTGTGATGTCCTGGTATGTGTTGAGTGGAACGGTGGAGCAGGAAGAAGAAGAATTGCTGAGGTAGATTGAGCCGGAGGAAGTTGTGTGAGGGGGTAAAGGGCGCCGGGAGAGGAGGTTGAGGAGGGTCGTTTTACCTGAACCTGAGGGACCGAGGATTGCTAGGAACTCTCCTTGAGTTAAGTGGCCGGAGGTTGGGTGGAGGAGGGTTTGTTGAGTTTTGTTTAGAATCAAGGACAGGGAGGAGAAGGTTAGGGATGTGAGGGGGGAGGTTACGAGGGAGGAGGAGGATGGAGGGGATTCTAGGTCGGGCGGGTTGGTTGCTATTGAAGAAGAGGAGGAGGAGGAGGACGGCATTGTGACTGTGTCAAAGTTGTAACGAGAAGAAGGAGAGGATGGGGATGACAGTTGAAGATGGTGGTATCCTCCTGTGATATCGGAGTGGCTAAATTGTCAATGAAGAAGGAACGGATTAGTATCCAGGATAACAGCTTCCACAGGAAATGGTGCTTATATGTCATCTCAGGTACAGAACTTTTAGAGTTCGAGGGATGCTCTTTCCCCTGTTAAATCCCAGGTATCTCACCTCACCGCCGCCAATAACCAGGCAGGCACAAATACCAGTCCCAACCAACTTGAACCCTGTTCCCCGAGTCACAATTCCAAAACGGCGAAGAGGAAGGCCATATCAGGTATACCCAGACTCGGATCATTCAGATCTCTAGTATCTGCCCCCCTGCCCCCCTGTTCCCCTGATTAGTGTTCCCCGCTCTCGCAGGCTACATCATCTTACTACATGTGCAGAATACTCAGCGCCCAGGTACATAAATCCGAGTTGCGCTGACATCAAACAGCCCCCAACACTCAATCCGAGCGGGGACCACCAATTCATCTTGGTGTCAGTCAGTCAGACTTCAAAATTGAGCCTCACTCTCGCATGTTCCCGGGTCCACGGATTTCAACCAATGATCTGCGTACGAGCCAAGGTTACACTACTGCGAACACCTGGGAGATTGGCCCGATCGGCGCCCGGGAGCGATCACCTGGGCTTGAAGTGACAGCCCGCTTATCGACCTCGCCGATTGACATACATGTAGGCCGGCTCAATCCGAAAATGCCGAGAGCTGAATCAATCGAGATGATGCATGGAATGTTTCCAAGTGAGCCAAAAAGGAATATAAATATGTGTAAGCCACACTAAGTAAAGTAGGGAGGTGCCCGGATGTTACCCTACCACGTTGTAAGGCATATTCGGAACTCTGTTGACTGTCACACTCGTGTTACTGTTGGTCGCCGTATTGACCAACGCATTCTCTATAAAACAATTGGCTGTTTGTCAATGAAGAGGAGGATCTCACCTACCCCAGCAATAGCAGGCCTAGTCTCACACAAGGTTCACACGGGCAGGTTCACGCAAACAAAAGTCGGGCATCCACACCTCACTATCCGTAACTTGTCGTAACTTCACCCGTAACTCTCAAGCCTTCAGCCGCATTCACCCCAACCATCATCCTTGATTTCCCCTCACTGGTCACAACTTGAACCCAAAAAAAGTCCTTCGCCGACTTATAATGCTTGCAAGTCTCACTCTCACACTATTACTCCCACCCGTTTATTTCAGATCAAAGTCGCCGAACACCAACCCACCACCACCACCACTTGTGGCGCCTACCCCCCGGTGCCTGGGAAACAAATGTTTCTTATCCCCGCTCAGTTTTCAACTAGACCAATGACGAACCAATCACGGAATTCAAACCCAATGAAACCAAAACATGTTTTGCCAAAAGAAGAAAACCCAAACATGGGAAATGCAGTTGACACTGATAAAAAAAAACGTTCCATACGCACATACATTAAATTACATCTGAAGTTGCTCATCGGCGACTAATTGGAACTAGGCCAAAAACGCTCTGTGGCCCGAGAGTCTGAGTTATCCTATCACATACGGTAGATGGATGACCTGGACCAGACTGGACCGGACTGGACTAAACTGGCAAGCTCGCCGAACTTGTAGAATAAAACTTTTATGTACAGTACATATATATATCAACCAACCTGCCAATGGGAAATCCTCCGGGGGGGGGGGGGGGGGGGGGGGGGGGGGGGGGGGGGGGGGGGGGGGGGGGGGGGGGGGGGGGGGGGGGGGGGGGGGGGGGTGAGGGGGT